>SJYC01029429.1:0-82253 GCA_006408675.1 Madoqua kirkii | reverse complement strand
ATATATATATCATTTCAACATGGAATCAAAAGGTATCATTTCAACATGGATTCAGTATAAAAATTACTGAGCTATTTGATGTTCTTTATTTTTTTTTCCAAATGAAGTCTTCAAAATTCGATGTGAATTTTGCTCTTAGAAAACACATCAGTTTGGACCAGCTACATTTCCAGGGCTCAGTAACCCCACGAGGCCACCAACTACCACATATAAGACAGCAAAGATTTAGACTCTTGGTTAGGAGTTGTAACCCCCCCTCACCTGTGAGTCACTCAGACCTCATGGCTACTAGGCTGGAGATCCGTGTTGGCCCTGAGTAGAAAGCCCAGGAATGATGTCCAGGCTGCCACCCTAGCCAAGGAGAGGACCACTGCTTGTCAAACACGTCACATCTGGCCCAGAGGGTCAGTGCTACCCTTGGACACAGCCCCAGATGACCCATCAGAGTTCTAGAAGCCACAAAGCAAGTCACTTTTTTCAGCTATAGGAGCTCTAGCTTATCCTTTATCTAGATGCCCTTTATCTGAGGGGGGAGAGAGGGCCAGATGGACCTTGTCTTTGTCAGGAACAAAGATCTCCACAACCTCTTGTCACCTGGTCCAGTCACCTGCTAATAGCATCTCGCCAACATTCAGAACTGTTTTCTCAACCCCTTACTTTCCTTAAATGTTAAAAGAGCAGTGAAGAGATCACTGGCCACAGGCAGACTGGGTCTCCTAGAAGGTGGCAATGACAGGCTCTGTCCCTTACACTGGGACTCTGGGTCCACTATTGCCCACCTCTCTTCCCTACCTGGAGGCCTTCCTTAGATTTGAAGAAACCTCTTTGGCGGTGGAGACAAGAAGTGAGATCTTTAATGCCAAGAACAGAATAAAATGCAAGCAAACAACCCATGGGTATTCTCAAAGCATTTAGAAGACCCAATATGACATGGTTGGGTTCATTTAAAATACCACGTTCTGAGCCCTGGGTACTGAGCAAAAAAGAATGAGCTGATTTGGTGAGTATGTTTTATATATGGTCATTAGACAGGGACCATAGCCGACAAAACTCTCAAAACACCTGGAGTGTTTTTGGTCCACCAGATTATTGCTCAGTCAATAGACATTGATTTACCTTTAATTTGCATAGTGCTTTCTGATTGGTTAGACAAGGTGTGATGTGTTCTGCAGGATCCCAACATCACCTCTGTCCTTGGAGGCAGCAATTCCTGTGGTTATTGGTGCTAAAATAAGATTAAATATTATGTTATTTTGTTCTGATACGATGTGAATATGTGTCGTTTAATCTTAACAAGAATGCTACATCTTATCAGATCTATTGTACTGTCTGTTCCTTCTCATAGTTAATTAATTACAGGAAAGGTGATCCAAACCAGATCTCAAAACTATTGTGCTATTCTGAGAGATGAATTTAACAGGGATGTGGGAGGGGCGGGATGAAAAGGGAAATTGCCAGGTTCCTGTGACTTTTCAAGAACTGAGGAAGCAGAGAGCATTTGGGGACTTCTGACACTGACTGCATCTTGCAATTTTCTTTTTCGAATTTGGCAGAAATACTGTATTTCCATCGATGGAAGAAAAAAAGTGGTAATTAACTAAATGACTTGTTCATGGAAAAAATAAAAATAAATAACCTGTCAGTTGTGGAATGTAAACTGATTAAACAATTAAATAAAGAAGATCATGTTGTGTGTTTTAAGTGATTGTGTCTACTTGGGGAAGAGGGGTCGACCCTGCACTCTTGGATGGTAAATGATGTTTCCCCCTCAGGCGTTGTACGGGGAAAGAAACTGAATGACTCATGTAGGTAACAGACTGAAAACTAATCCTGAAGGAAACAGACAGTGAACATTTCAAGCACGTGTAAGCCAAAGGCACATGCTTTTCAGGTTGAGGGCTGGGCATGGGGAGGGATTCAGAGAAAAACCAGGAAACTGTTGTTCTTTTTCTCCTAGTGTTGACATTAATAACATTTTTTAAAGGCTTTATAAGTGCTCAAATTACTGGTTACATTTTAACTTGCCATCCTATTTCTTAGCTTAGTAAGGAGAGAAATTTCTCTTCATCATCCCTATCCTTACCTTAGAATTCCAGTTCTTTTCCACCCATGTGCCTTTTAAATGTTTCTAGCTCATTCCTGGGGAGGACATCTTCCCTACATGATGAAAGGCCGAAGGTGATGGGAGGCAGGCGCTTTTTAAGGATAACGTGTCAGTATCTTGAGTTTTAAGCCAGAGTGACTAGCTCTGCCTGGTATAAGTGGAAAAGCCGTTTACTGAAAAGATATGAGTAGCTGGAAGCCCACAGCGCAGGCAGGAAGAGATGAGCAGCTCGTTGGCCAGAATCACACTCGTTCCAATCTGAACTCGACCCCACAGCTGGCCGGTCACTGCTGTTACCCTGGAGACGGAAGATGGCTGGGCTGCCTCTGTCATTGGGAGGAATCCCCAGGTATCCACTTCTTCCAGTCGGTACCCCCAGTGTCAGAATCCCAGGTGGAGGCACCATCTGAGGGGACCAGGGAAACAGGTTCTAGAGCCCTTAGCTTCCCTCTTGGTTGATGAGCCCTGCCTTCCACCAAGAGTCAAAGAGCAGCCAGTTCTCCAGCCCCAGGAAGGGGTGTAGATGCTGAGCACCAAAAAGGGGAAATATCCATTAAAGGTGGGATGTCTGAGCAAGAGGAAGGACCCATGAGTAAGAGGCACATTGCCATGTCTCTGTGCGGTGCATCTGAATAGAGCCCAGTGGCTCTGTGTATAATCCTCATGGCCGTGATGAGCACCATGGCTGGCAGCCTCTGCTGATAGACATGCACAGTGTTAGGCATTGTATGGGGCTTCCCGGTGGCGCTAGTGGTAAAGAACCCACCTCCCAATGCGGGTAGAAGATGTAAGAGAGGTGGGTTGGATCCCTGGGTCTGTAAGATCCCCTAGAGGAGGGCACAGCAGCCCACTGCAGTATTCTTGCCTGGAGAATTCCAGGGACAGAGGAGCCTGGCGGGCTACAGTCCATGGGGGTCACACAGAATTTGACACAACCGAGTGACTAAGCACACGTGCACAGGCGTTGCACAGGAAGACCTAGACTTAGGCACTAATATAGTCAGTATCTGGTAAGTGTCATCCAACACTTTCAAGCAGTTCTCCACATCTCAGAGGGTACTGATCGGATGTCCTAGGACTTGACTCAGTTCTGACCCCGTCTACCTGGAGACAGTGTCACATCCCACAGGTTAAGGTCCAGTCCCACAGGATTGTCCCCACTTTGCACACCAGTCAGAAGTCCAGGTTGTCACCTGTGCTTTTGATTGACTGGCTATAAATGGGAGGTTTCCTCCTTGAGTTCAATTAATTTGCTAGAGCAGCTCATGGGACTCAGGAAAATAATTTACTTACTAGATGAAGGGTTTATTAGGAAAGAATTTAACTCTGAAACAGACAGGTGGGAGAGACGCATAGGGCCTGGGATGGGGATCAAGGGGCAGACCTTCGTGTCCTCTGCAGCCAGCGGAATCTCCCAGAATCTCTGTGTCACCAACCCTTGTTGTTTAGTCACTAAGTTCAATCGGACTCTTTTGCGACCTCCTAGACTATAGCCTGCCCTCAGACTCCACTGTTCATGGGATTTTCCAGGCAAGAATACTGGAGTGGGTTGCCGTTTCCTTCTTCAGGGGATCTTCCCAAAACAGGGATCAAACCCAGGTCTCCTGCACTGGCGGACAGTTCTTTACCACTGCACCATGTGGGAAGTCACCAGCCCTGAAGGTCTCCAAACCATGTCCTTTCGGGGTTTTATGGAGGCTTCATTACATAAGTATATTACTAGCCATTCCCTCCACACTCCCCAGAAGACTGGGGCATGAAATTGGAAGTTCCAACCCTCTAATCACCTGGCTGATTCCCTTAACAAGCAGCACCCCCCCCCCATCCTTAGTGACTTTCCAAAACTACCTCATTAACATAAATTCTAGTGTGGTTGAAAAGGGCTTGTTATGAATAATAATATACTTCTTCCACCTTTATGGAATTGGAAGTCTTTCAGAATTTCAGAAACTGATGACAAAGGAGCAAATAGTAGAACCAAAGATGCTCCTGTTATTCTTTTTTCTTAGGAAATCCTCAGGGCTTTAGGAGCTGTGTGCCAGCAACAGGGATGGAGACCTAATGTATGCTTCTTACTATAAATAACAATATCACAAGTGTAACTTTTTTAAAAAGGAAACATTCTGGAAGTAATGGAAGCAAACAGTTAAAATGTTTCAAAAGTAAGTACAGGTTAAAGGTAGTGCTTTACAGAATAAGGGAAGGCAAGTTTAACTTGAAGAAATGGGAGATTAGAATCCTAAGGGTCTCCTGCCCTCCTTGTTAGTAATGTCACCTGGAAGAGAGAAGAGAAACACCACTGATCTTAAGAAATGAGCAGGGCCTTTCATTCCAGCTACCTTCAAGGAGAAAAGCTTCTGCTCCTGCCAGGGTTGCGGTGAGGAGGACTGGGAGCCTGTGACCAGAAGGTCATATGAGTTTGCTTTGCGCTGCAGTATTCTGACCTAGAAAAAAAAACCCTGATTCTGGGAAAGACTGAAGGCAAAAGGAGAAGGAGGCAGCAGAGGATGAGATGGTTAGATAGCATCACCAACTTGATGGACATGAATTGGAGCAAACTCCAGGAGATAGTGCAGAACAGAGGAGCCATGCTGCAGCCCATGGGTGGCAAAGCGTTGGACATGACTTAGCAACTGAACAGTCCAACAACAAAAATCAGCAAAAGGAAAAGGCAGGTAGGACAGAGTTCAGGAGAGAGGAGATAGTTTCCAGTGGCCCTCCCCTCATGGATTCGTACCAACAGTGCTTAATTCTCCCGGCAAATCTGTGTAACAATAGAAGTATTGCTAACCAGGGAAGCTGACCAGAGCCTTAGTGTCCAGGGACTTGACTTAAAAGAGGGTCAGTCAAGTGGGCATGTACCCAGCCTCCAGAGGTCAGACAAGGTCTTCACCATACATCACACTACTGGCATAAATTATCCAGCATGGCCCAAGGTAAACCAGTAAAATCAAAGACACTGACCAGACCAATGTTCCAAGGGCTTAGAGGTTATCTCTCAGGAGCCATCGAATCAGAATCTGCATTTTAACATGATCTCCAGGTGATTTGTATGCACTGATCTGAAGATTCACTCGCCTAGCTATGTGATTTGAGCGTCTGTCTCAACACTTCTGCTGATGTCTTTTATCTAGATCAAGATCACAGGATGATTTCAAAGGACAATGAAAAACATTGTCCCAGTCTGAGGTCTTAACGCCAATTGGAACAGGTATCATTTTTTAAAACTTTATTTTATTGAAGTCTAGTTGATTTACAAGGCTGTGCTAGTTTCTGCTATACAGTAAAGTGATTCAATTATACATCTATATATATGTTCTTTTTCATATTCTTTCCCATTATGGTTTATTACAGGATATTGAATATAGTTCCCTGTGCTGTACAGTGGGATTTGCTGTTTATCCAATCTATGTATAATAGCTTGCGTCTGCTAATCCCAAACCCCCAACCCACCCCTCTGCCTCCCCCTCCGGCAACCACAAGTCTGTTCTGCGTGCATGATTCATAACAGGTACCATTTTTAACCGATGTGCCAAGAACAATACCTTCTGCTGAGTCTAATGCTGGTTTTTAGGGTCACCACTGGAAAACAACGCCAAGTAAGTAGGTTTTGTTTCTCCCAGTGAGCAGGATTGAACTCTGCCGCAGCTGCCCTAGGAGCAGGTGTGTGTAACACTGTGAGGTTTCGACCCTGGAGGGAAAGCAGGCGTGGGGTGGCTCTGAGGGGTGGAGGTCACCTCTTGCTGAAAAAGTCTGGACCACAAGACAGAGTTGATCTGGAGTGAGGGGATTTGGAGGCCCTTCACCCTTATCCCTCCTTTCATGGTTTTTTTGTGAATGAGATACCAAGTTTTAGTGATGACAGCATAACTTAGTGGTTATAAGCAAGGACTCTGTACTCAGATGGCTTGAGCTCAAATCTGGCACCATCTACCAGTGATATAACCTCGGGCAAGATACTTACCCTTTCTGAGCCTCACTTGCCCTCTCAGCGAATGAGGATAATACTAGTAATATCCACCTTGTGGGGCTGCTGTGAAGATAAAATGGGTTCATATTGTCCATGTACTTAAAACAGTGCCTGGCATGTACTAGCTGCTGTATGCATATTACAATCTCATGGAAGAATTCAATGGCCTCTGTGAAGACCTACTGACTAGAGAGACGTGGTCAGAAGGTATGAGTCTGGGACTAAATCTTGGAACAGAGCCTTCGAAAAGAAAGGGAGTTGAGGACTTCCCCGATGGTGCAGTGGATAAGAATCCACCTGCCTTGGTTAGCGTGTGCATGCCCAGTTGTGTCTGACTCTCTGTGACCCCATGGACTGTAGCCCACCAGACTCCTCGGTCCATGGGGTTTCCTAGGCAAGACCAGTAGAGTGGGTTGCCATTTCCTTCGGGACCTTCCAAACCCAAGGATCAGACTCACTTAGTTGCAGAGCAGTTAAGCCTGTGCACCATAACTACTGAAGCCCATTTGCCTGGAACCCACACTCTGCAACAAGAGGAGCCACTACAGTGAGAAGCCCAAGAGCCGCAACTAGACAGTAGTCACTGCTCGTCTCAACTAGAGAAAGCCCCAGCCACAGTGAAGACCCTGTGCAGCCAAAATAAATAAGTAAAATTTAAGGGGAAAATATGTAAAGAACGGCAGTGGGAAAGGATTTTCTGCAGGGTATCCCTATGACTTGACGGTGGTCCCCGCTGTCTGGAGGCAGCAGGAGCCCTGTCTCCGTGAGCGTCTACGGGCATCACTGGCCACGGGCTGACACTTCCTGCCTCGAGGGTGTTGCACCTCCGGTTGGGCTGCGGCCCCTGCAGCAGTGATGCCTTTCTGCTCGTTGGCCAGGATGCAGCCACCCCTCTCTATTTCCCTGTGCTCCATCTCTCTACTGTTTAGAAGGAGGAAACAGAGTCCTGCCTCAGGAACCTCATTCCTCCTGCAAATGAGGTGGAGATAATGTGAAAAGAGCAAATGGCAACCCGATCCAGTACTCTTGCCTGGAAAATCCCAAGGACAGTGGAGCCTGGAGGGCTACAGTCCATGCGGTCGTGAAGAGTCGGACACGACTGAGCAACTAACACAAACACACAATCTTATCACTGAGGTTTGTAACAGGGGGTTTACCTTGGGAGGGGAGGGTCCTCCTTAGCTTTTCCTCCCTTATTTCCCTAAACTACTCTTTAAATTTTGGCAGTGTGCCATATAAGACCTATTTTTTTTCTCTTTTAAAATAGACATTGTATTTTTAGAACATGTTTGAAGGTGAAAGTCACCCAGTCTACCAAGTGAAATGGAAATTCTTTAGGCTCCCTTCAGCCCTGAGAATCAACCGCTGAGATGGCCATTCAGGGACATTTTTGAATGGAGTTAATGTATCTGGCACTGTGGCTCCCAGACCAACAAGGATCTTCAGCATCAGTATTACAGCATAAGGTTCTCCATCTATGCCAGTATACTTCCATTACTGTGTGCTTTTTGTGTGTATGCTCACTCAGTTGTATCCAGTTCTGCAACCCTATGGACTGTAGCCCATCAGGCTCCTCTGTCCATGGGATTTTCCAGGCAGGAATACTGGAGTGGGTTGCCATTTCCTTCTCCAGGGGATATTCCCGACCCAGGGATTGAACCGCATCTCGTGTCTCCTGCCTCAGCAGGCAGATTCTTTACCACTACATCACATGGAGGGATCAAAAATCATTTTAGTGGTTTAATAGACTTTGGGGACATGAAGATCTCTCTGAAATTTTAGAGTCATCAGTTGACTTCTGAGGATCTTGTTCACAAGAAGAATTATCTCTTCTTTTAGAAGAAAAAAGGAACATTTCAAAAGATGTAAAAATATGAGGATTCAACCAGGACAAAGAAGCTTTTCTCATCCCATGTGCTCCTTCCTCCCCAGTGGAATCTTTGAAGTTGGTTTTCTTAATCCCTCCAACAGTCTCGAAATTCCTTGGGTGTTTTATACCATAATTGGTGGCTTTAATAACCTGATAAATGTTCTAAAATTGTGGACCTTAAAAGATAATTATCTCTGAGGTTCATAGACTAGAACAGTAATGGTTGGGAACAAAAAAAATAAAAATCAACTTTGATAATCTATATCTACAAGGTGAGTGGAAGAATCCCCAAAAGGTACTGTTTAGAATATAAAATGATATCTATGCAAAGTAGTTCTCATTAATTCTGAACCAAATGGTCATAAAAATAAAATGGCCTTCAAAAAGTACTCTGCCTATCCAAGCTTGAGAATTTGGTTTCTAGCCCCTAAGACTGAGCTTCATCTACACTAAAATTAGGACTAAGCAAAAATAAAATCTATCCTCAGCTGTTTTGGGGGCCAAGTGTGGATTCATCTTCCTGAATATTACATATTTCAGCATGTACACTTCCTTCTAGAATAACCCAGTTCCTCTGATGCTGAACACTTTTTTGAAACTAAATCACACAATAGCTTTTAGCCATTTTAGAGGAAAAAAAATTTGGTATGCTACCTTATCTACACAAAGAACTTCAATTTAAAAAGGGATTCTTTCCTGTAAGAAATTACTTTCATTGAGGAAAATGCAAAAAAAAAAAAAAAGAGGGAAACAAGAAGGAGGAGGAGGAGAAAATAAAGAGGGGACCTACTGTACCTTACCACCCAAAGAAGATAAACACCAATTAATTACATTTGGCATAGTTTCTTTCTAGCTGTGATTTGCTCGAATCATAGTAAGCATGCTGGTTATATAGCATAAGTAACAGGCATGCTCAGTCCCTCAGTTGTATCCAGTTCTTTGCAACCCCATGGCCTGTAGCCCACCAGGCTCCTCTGTCCATTGGATTTCCCAGGCAAGAATACTGAAGTGGGTTGCCATTTCTGACCCAGGGATCGAACCCACATCTCCCATGTCTCCTGCATTGGCAGGTGAGTTCTTGGCCACTGTGCCACCTGGGAAGCCCTACAAGTGACATACCAGCTTGTGAAAATTAGGAAGATGCTCTTCCTTGCACTGAAGCTTCATCCTTCAGTCCTTCATCACCTTCCTGCTTCAATATTGAAATGTTTCAGCTTGAAATGAGGCCAGACTCCAAGCATCAGTCCAGACTTGATCTGAAAATCTGTCTCAGTTTTATATCCTGCACATGGGCTTCAAGTACATGTTTGTGAAGCTTTGCTTTTCACTGTGACTCTCTTTTATCCCTTTATAATTAGCACAAGCATTCTGCCCATTGCTAAGCCACTGGACTTCTCCATAATTTAATGGATTTTCTTCTAAGAACTATCAGAACTTAATGTTATTTTTCCTGTTGTTAGCCTTTTCAAGGGTTGTATACAGATTATTCTATTGGGACCTGTTACATCTCTCATTTCGCTTTCCTTCCTCCTTCCAGTCTGTCTCTCTTTCTCCCCTTCTCTCCCTCTTCTTTTTCTTCTCCCCTTGTTTACATACGCACATGCACACATTGCTGAGTCCCACTAATAAGCCTGAATCCACAGCTGGGAGATGGAAAAACACAGTTGAGAAGTGGAGTGTAGGGACTGGATGTGATCTCGGGGTTGCTGCATATTTCTGTCCAGAAGAGACTATCATGTGAACGATACCCTCCAGATCTGTGCAGTGCACAAACTGGGAAATATTCACAGTGGCCCAGGGGCGTGATGTCAAGGCTGAATCCCCCCAAATTTGAGACACAGCGTATAGAAGGCAGGGTGGGTGCTTGCTTGTTGGTATAGGGGGTGCTACAAATGTTATAGTGGAGACGTGGATATGACTGTTGTTTGCCTATAAACAAACTGCTGCTGCCTATTTGGAAGCATTTGATTTAGTGAGGATGGGCCTCTCCCAGGTAGCATGATTTGTAGAGCTCATCTCTGAAAAATCAGCTCAGGTCCCCTCCTGCCTTCTCAATCTTCCCACTAGCTGTGGAGGCTTAGGCTAGTCTCTTAATCTGACAAGGAAACAATGTTGGTATACTGACTCTTATGATTTGAACTGTGTCTCCCACAAAGTGATATTACAGGCCTGAGGCCCAGGGTGCTTCTGATTCTATGACCCTATGGTCTTGCTTGTTGGTATAGGGGGTGCTACAAATGTTATAGTGGAGACGTGGATATGACTGTTGTTTGCCTATAAACAAACTGCTGCTGCCTATTTGGAAGCATTTGATTTAGTGAGGATGGGCCTCTCCCAGGTAGCATGATTTGTAGAGCTCATCTCTGAAAAATCAGCTCAGGTCCCCTCCTGCCTTCTCAATCTTCCCACTAGCTGTGGAGGCTTAGGCTAGTCTCTTAATCTGACAAGGAAACAATGTTGGTATACTGACTCTTATGATTTGAACTGTGTCTCCCACAAAGTGATATTACAGGCCTGAGGCCCAGGGTGCTTCTGATTCTATGACCCTATGGACTGTGACCCACCAGGCTCCTCTGTCCATGGGATTCTCCAGGCAAGAATACTGGAGTGGATTGCCGTTTCCTCCTCCAGGGGATCTTCCTGACCCAGGGATCAAACCAGTGTCTCTCAAGTCTCCTGCACTGGCAGGCAGATTCTTTACCACCCAGGAATGTGACTTTATTTGGAAACAGTCTTTTCAGATGATCACGTGATCAACTGGTCCCCTAATCCAGTTTATTTATATTTTTGACCATGCCACATGCCAGAATTTTAGTTCCCTGGCCAGGGACTGAACCCACGCCCTTAGCAGTGAAAAGTGCAAAGCTCTAACCACTGGACCACCAGGGAAGTCCCCTCCCCTAATCCAGTTTGACAGGTATCCTTATAAAAAGATGAAATTTGGATGCAGAAACACCAACATGTGAAGATGACGGTGCAAAACAAGGAAGGTTATTCATCTACAAGTCAAGGACCAACAAAGATGGCCAGCAGACCATCAGAACAAGGGGAGAGGTGAGGACAGGCTCTCCCTCACAGCCTCAGACAGAACCAATGCCATCAACACCTCAGTCTCAGCCTCCTAGCCTCAAGAACCCTGAGAATCAGATACATTTCTGTTTCCTAAACCACCTAATTTGTGGAACTCTGTTACAACAGCCCTAGCAAAGTAATAGTCCTGCTGAGGGTCAGAGAAGCACAGTGGAAATGGACTCTCATTTTTCAATGACGTCCTTGTCGCTGCAGCAAAGCATTACCATCCTTGCAGATGGATCTTCTAACCCCCAACACATTAGCATACATTTCTGCAGTAGCTTCTGTTGATCAAGTCCTTGTTAGGTCCTAGGCATCGTGCCAAGCAAGCCCTTTAATAATTGACCTCACCATGACCTGCACAGCCTCACCATGACCCTATATGGACTGCATGGCCATTCACCATTTCTGTAGATAAGACAATGGATTCACACAGCTACGGCTCAAAGTCCATATTCAAAACTTGTTTCTCTCTCTCTCTCTCTTTCTCTTAATGTTCTTCTGAGCTAAGGAGAAGAGGGTAGTGGTCTGGGATTTCAAAGGGGAGGAGACAGTTCACAGGGAAATGGGCCAAGCAAAAGTCTGGTGAACTTGCCTTGCCAGTCTGAGAAGTCTTTCTTATACAAACCAAAGTTGTCTTTGGTGATGGCTCTCTTCGTGGTGTTGGTTCCCTATCTAAATTCTTTTTTCAAACTATTTTTTAATTGAATAGTCATTAACTGATGATGCTATGTTAGTTTTAGGCATATAGTACAGAGATGCAGACATATATATTAACTTTCTCCAGGTTCTTTTTGTGTGCTAAGTCACTTCAGTTGTTTCCAATTCCAATTCTTTGTGACCCCATGAACTATAGCCCACCAGTCTCCTCTGTCCATGGAATTCTCCAGGCAAGAACACTGGAGTGGGTTGTCAAGCCCTCCTCCAGGGCATCTTCCCAACCCAGGGATCGAACCTGAGTCTCTTGTGTCTCCTGCATTGGCAAGTGGTTACTTAACCACCTGGACAGCCCATTGTAGGTTATTATAAGATACTGAATACAGTTCCCTATGCTATGCAGTGAGTCCTTGTTGTTTATCTGTTTTATATATAGCGGTGTGTATCTGTTAACCCCAATTCTAAGTTTATCTCTCCTCTCCCTTCCCCTTCCCTATCCCTATCCCTTTTGGTAGCCATATGTTTATTTTCTATATGTGAGTGCATTTCTATTTTGTAAATAAATTCGTTTGTTTCATTTTTCAGATTCCACATATAAGCGATATCATATGATATTTCTCTTTCTCTGACTTATTCACTTAATGTGATCATCTCTAGGTCCATTCATGTTGCTGCAGATGGCATTATTTCATTCTTTTCATGGCTGAGTAATAAAGATGTGACATATATGCACAGTGGAATATTCCTCAGCCAAAACTTATGTTCTTGGTGACCATTATGTACTTTCTCTGCCATGTGGCTTGTATCTCCAAATTCCTAAAACATCCTGCATTATTAACTCCCTTTGGACTCTTACCATAAGTACAGATTGTCTTCCTACTTTGTTACAGATTCATATTTTAATTGAGTCCAAAGGAAGCACTCACTATGCTCACCCCCTGATAATTTTACCTGCCCAGAAGCCAAGCTGCTTGCTCTGGAGTTCTCAATGACCAATCACAGTAGCTTCCAACTTTTGAGCATTTTCTGTATATCTTGAAGGTGAAAGTCTCTCAGTTGTGTCCGACTCTGCAACCTCTTGGGCTTTATAGTTCATAAAATTCTCTAGGCCAGAATACTGGAGTGGGTAGCCTTTCCTTTCTGCAGGGGATCTTCCCAAGCCAGGGATTGAACCGAGGTTTCCCACATTGCAGGCAGAGCCACAAGGGAAGCCCCCGTATATCTTGCATCATACTACTTGCTTTAGATTGTCTCATGCAGTCTGTATAAGCACTTTCATTTTCTGTACATGAGTGTGGGCAACTTGCAAAGGCCCCACAGGAAGTGAGTGTCGGGATATGACAGAGCTGCCTCTTCGCTGCTTTGTTTTCTCGCGTACTGTATTTTTCCTTCTAAAAGGATAAACAAAAAAGGTCTGTTGCTGCTGCTGTTAAGTGGCTTCAGTCGTGTCCGACTCTGTGCGACCCCATAGACGGCAGCCCACTAGGCTCCTCTGTCCCCGGGATTCTCCAGGCAAGAATACTGGAGTGGGTTGCCATTTCCTTCTTCAAACAAAGCTCAAAAGGACTTAAAACTGGAGTCCTGCTTCGTGAACGCCTCGTGTACCCTTTCACATGGCCCCCGTCATCTCTCACCTGGATGCTCACAATAACCTACCTAGGGGTCTATGTCCCTCCTCTCTGACGCCCACCGTCTGGTCTGTACCAGAAGTCCTACTAAGATTAAAAGGTACATCTGGTTAGGCCACTCTCAAGCTGAAACCCATTCAGTGGCCTGCTACAGAACTAAGAATATAACATCCAAACCGCTTCCACAGCCTCTGAGGTCCTAGTTCATCTAGTTCATCTGACCTTTCTTATTGAGCTCCATCTGCCTAAGTTACAGACTTATCTGAAGGCATGCTGACCGAATTCCTGTTCCTCCAACGATGCCCACGTGGCCCTGTCTCTCCAGCCCCCTATGGAGCCCCCTGTGGGGCACAATCTCTGCCTCTTTCCCTTACTCCCAAGCACCTTTAAGGTCTTGGCTTGTATGACTCTTCTTCATAAAGGCCTTCCCTGACCAGCTAATCTTAGCACTGCTTTTGCTGCATCCACAAGGATTTAATATCTATCCTCCCATATTCATTGCACAACAGCCACACAGCCTTCACAACAGCCACAATGCGGAAACTGCCTGAGAGTCCATCGACGGATGAAAGGATTAAAGTAAATGGGATATGTGTTTACTAAGGAACATCATTCAGTCTTAAAAAAGAAAAAAAAAATCTTGCCATTTGCAATAGCATGGATGGACCTGGAGGATATTTTGTTAAATGAACAAGCCAGTCACAGGACAGGCTTCCCAGGTGGCGCTAGTGGTAAAGAATCTGCCTGCCAGTGCAGGAGACACAAGAGACCTGGGTTCAATCCCTGGGTCGGGAAGATCCCCTGGAGTAGGAAGTGGCAGCCCACTCCAGTATTCCTTCCTGGAGAATTCCACGGGCAGAGGAGCCTGGCGGGCTACAGTCTATGGGGTCACAAAGAATCAGACATGACTAAGCATACATCTACACAGTCATAGGACAAAGGTCGCATGATTCCACTTTATTGAAAATCAAGTCATAGAAGGAGGTGATACAACAGTGGTTGCCAGGGCCTGGAGGTAGGGGAGATGAGTTGTTCAGTGGGGGCGAAGTTTCGGTTTTGCTGGATGAACACTTCTAGAGATATGCTCTAGGACAAATTACCTGTGGTTAACGCTGCAGAATTGTGCACTTCAAAATACAGCTATTAAGAGGATAGATTTCACAATAAGTATTCTTACCACATACACAAAAGGGACACAAGGAAATTCTGGAAGGTAGTTATCTGTTATCTTAATTGGGGTGATGATATCAGGTGTTTGTAGATGTCCAAAGTGAAGTGAAAGTCACTCAGTTGTGTCCGACTTTTTGCAACCCCATGGTCTATACAGTCCATGGAATTCTCCAGGCCAGAATATTGGAGTATGTAGCCTTTCCCTTCTCCAGGGGATCTTCCTGACTCAGAAATCAGACTGGGGTCTCCTGCATGGCAGGCAGATTCTTTACCAACTGAGCTATCAGGCAAGCTTGCTGGGTATATTGTGTGTGTAAGAGCTCAACTCTTCTGCCTAAAAATATTTCAAAAATGAAATATTTGAAAGGGACTTCTCTGCCAATCCAGTGGTTAAGACTCCACACTTCTGCTCTAGGAGCTGTGGGTTCAGTTCCTTGTCAGGAAACTAAGGTCCCACATGCTATGTGGAGCAGGCCAAAAAATAAAATAAAATAAAACATGCCAGGCTCAAATGAAATATTTGAAAAATAAAGACAGTGGAGCAAAAAGCAGGCCCTTTCCTCTTAGCCTTAACCACAAGCCCTTGATTTGTGGTTAAAAATAAAATCACCAGACTTTTATTCTAATTTTCAATTCTTGTATTAGTCTGCCTGCTTGTTTTTCCCTCAGTCAGCCCCCTCTGCTAAACACTGTAAATTCTAAGAGAACAGAGATAATATCTCTTTAATTCTGCAGCCCCAGAGCCCAGCATGATGCTGACCCATAGTCAGGTGCTCAGTGTGTGTTGAATGAATGATGAAAGAGAAGAGGCCAGCGCCCACTGGATAGGAACCATAAGGGCACAAGTCCTTACAGCAAGTGTCCATGATGTTGTCGTTTAGTTGCTAAGTCCTGCCCAACTCTTTGTGATCCCATGGACTGTAACCCTCCAGGCTCCTCTGTCCATGGAATTTCCCAGGCAAGAATCCTGGAGTACATTGCCGTTTCCTTCTCCAGGGGATCTTTCTGATCCAGGAACTGAACCCACATCTCTTGCGTTGGCAGGCAGATTCTTTTACCACTGAACCACCAGGGAAGTCTTTGTTTCCACAATAGGCCCTTAGAAAAGAGGCAGGGAGGGGGAGGAAAGGAAAATAGAAATGGGAATAAACTCTGGCCTCTAATTTTGCTCAGTTTTCATGGTTTCTGGGAACAATGAGCAAATAAACTGCCCTATCGTCCAGCTTTGCTACTCATTGCCCCCTCTCTTCTCCCTGACCTCAATCTCCATCCCTCTATCTCCACTCACCAGCAAGAGGAGGTCATTCAAACCACAGGGATCCTTCCCACCTATGCTTAGAAATTTATTTCTCATTCCCTGCATCTTGGATCTCTGCTTTCCTCATTTTCCCTCACTTCTTCACACACCAAGAGTCCTGTGATGTTTGAGGCATAACAAAATGGAGAAAGAGTTGTATGTGAGCTGCAATGGGAGAAACAGAGTGTAGCTGGCAGGGTGGGGAGGGGAGAGGTCTAGGTGGATTGCCAAGTAACAGCTTTGCCTGTGAGCCTGGTTGCCAAGGTGATTGTGCATCTTCATCGTGTTGCTCTGACCAGTCCTGGGCAGCCAAGGATGGTGGTCCTGCAGTAGACACCGAATCCAGCTGGGTTCTCCCAAGCTCAACTCTCCAGTTGCCCACCACCACCCCACTCATGTGCAATCTCTCTCTCCCTCCCTGACCCGACAGGGAGAGGCAGACTCTTCAGCTTTCAACACCAGGATAGCTGGTCAGGATCTTCTCTACATTTAGGGGAAACAGGTATCACAACTCGAGGTGTAGGTACTGGTTGTTCAGATGAAAGGCAGAGACTGTGCCCTGTAGATGTTCAAATAGCAGAAATCCAGCCTCTGCAAACCTAAGCACTGCTGTCTTCAAAAGAGAGAAACGGTGCCCGACCCTCAGCCTTCCCAAGCTGTTTTGCTGCTAAAGGATCCCCCTTGTTGAGAAGATAGAGACACACAGGTTTCCTGACAGCTGCAAGCCACCTGCTCAGGAAGCTCTCCATTCTGCCTTCAAACCAAGATGAGAAACGCAGAGTCTTCCTTTCTTCATTTCTCCTTCTCGCCTTTCATACCATGATCACCATCACCTCCTGTGCCCCTGCACATACACAGAGTGAGGAAAAGCTGTGTGCGATGGTCTTTTTAAAAAAAAGATTTTCAGGAGTTTTTAGCACCGTTTTCAGTTCCCTGTCAATATGTGTCTTTGTCTCTTTCCCTTTCCTTCTCCTTATCGCCTTGGGTTTTAAAGAGAGTTTTTCTCCAGAAGAGAAACCTGATTGCTGGTTGTAGAAATTCAAAGGGGAAAATGCTAGGAGTGATTTAAGACCATCTGGAGACCCTCACTTTTCCAATCACAGATTTATGGTACTTTATAATTTATTCATGCATGTATTATCTCACTGGATAATAGAGTTCCCATAGGCATCGCTTGACTCCCAGAACCAATGACAAGTCTATCTTCTTTCTTCCTTTCCTTCTTGACCTGTTTCCAGACTCCTAAGAACATGATATTTTAAAAGGTATCTGTGGGTTTTAAACAAACACTATATTAAGATTATGTGCTTTAAAATGAAAGGAACCTCTTATATCTACTTCACTTTGAAAAGACTTGTCTGCCAAGAGGAAAAGATACGGCTCCCCTGACCCTAACATATCTTTTTCATGGAGATGAAAGTAGACAGATTTTGTAAATTTTATTGAATGTAGCAGATATTTATTGATCTGGCCACTATTATATAGAAATTCAAACTTGACTCTACTTTTAGTTATTCCCATTTTTTTTTTCTGTTTCTTCAAATCACTAGCATCATCTGAAAGTATTCAGATTGGTCCTTTCCAGCCCTCAAAGTCCAAGAAATAGAAGCAAAGGGAGTCAGGAGAATTCTCTAAAGTCTCCCAAGGAGAGAGGAACAGAGCTAAGACTTGAGCTCAGCTCTCCTGGTCCTCAATATTTGTTTTCCTAACATTTAAAAATCCTGTTTAAATCATTTTATGAGGCATTTGGAAATCTGAACACTGACTGAGTTATCTGTGTTTACTTTAAAAGTATATTGTTAATTATCTTAGGTGTAATGGTAATGTGAATATTTTTAAAGCTCTTACATTTTAGGGGTAGACACTGAAACAGTTAAGAATGAAATGATAAGATGTCTGAGATTTGCTTCAAAATAATGTAGGAGGTGGGGAATTGGTAGGGGTTTGGATAAACAAGATGGGTCATGAATTAATCATTGTAGCTGAGTGGTAGGTATATAGGGGCTCATCATACCTTTGTATATAACTGCAATTTCCCATAATAAAAGTTTGAAGATTAAATAATGAAAATAAAAACAATGTTTTATCCACGAACCCTTCCCAGACAGATAACAGAGTGTAAAACTATATTTTGTTGTTTGCACCCACAGTTTTTGCTGGAAAACAACCTATCAACTCCAAAATAGGTTGCAGACCAGACATCAGGATTGAAGGAACAGCTAAATATTCAGCCACAAATAGGTCATTGCGGGGGGAAGCTGAGAATCCCCTGGACACGTAGGTAGCATGTCACCAAGTCACCAAAAATAAGTCCGGATTCTGGCAGATGGAAAAGCACAGCTGGGCTCTCGTCTTTAGTGGAGTCAGTGCCCAAGGACCCCAGAAGTAGTACCAGTGATGCTTTGTCAGAGAGTCAAAGAATAATAAAAGATGTTGTTAGCTCTTTCACCCTCATGCCCATTGTTCCACCTTCAGAAAGAAGCCTCCTTGGGCTTCATTGGGTGGGTACATCACCCAGTGGGTGGGTACATCAGTGGAAGCACTTTTAAAGGCCAAATTGACAACATCAAAATCATCAAGGCATTTGTAGCTATTCACTTTCTGGGACTTTTCCTCCAGCTGTATTCGTGTACAGATATTCATAGAAGGATAGTCATTACAGTATTGTTTTCCCACAGCAAAAGTCATAAACACATTGACATTCATTCTTGGGAAGTGGCAATAGTGAAAATGGCCATAGAGTGGAACGCCATACAGCCCAGAAAGCAATCAAGGTCAGTCTCAGTGTGTAGGTATCGAAAGCTGTACGAGCATCACATGTAAACACCAGACATGGTTTAATCCTACAGGAGTCCAGCAGTTTCTGGAAGGTGTGTGGGTTTGTCCTTGGACACAGTTGAGACTCACCCTGTGCTGGGAGAAGGGACTGACAGAGTTGATATTCAATCCCAGGTCAGTCTGACCACAAAGCTGGTGTCCCCAACTGTTCATGACCTCTTTCTGTTGACATACCCGGTCTCCTGTGAGTGAGGTGGCATGTGCCCGAGGACTAGGCCACTTTCTGCTACACTCCCCACTTCCTTGGCCACCGTCACTTTGTTAAAGAGAGGGCGCCTGAGCCCTGGGCCCAGAAAGAGCAAGTGAGTTTTTCTCCAGAAGAGAAACCTGATTGCTGGTTGTAGAAATTCAAAGGGGAAAATGCTAGGAGTGATTTAAGACCATCTGGAGACCCTCACTTTTCCAATCACAGATTTATGGTACTTTATAATTTATTCATGCATGTATTATCTCACTGGATAATAGAGTTCCCATAGGCATCGCTTGACTCCCAGAACCAATGACAAGTCTATCTTCTTTCTTCCTTTCCTTCTTGACCTGTTTCCAGACTCCTAAGAACATGATATTTTAAAAGGTATCTGTGGGTTTTAAACAAACACTATATTAAGATTATGTGCTTTAAAATGAAAGGAACCTCTTATATCTACTTCACTTTGAAAAGCACTTGTCTGCCAAGAGGAAAAGATACGGCTCCCCTGACCCTAACATATCTTTTTCATGGAGATGAAAGTAGACAGATTTTGTAAATTTTATTGAATGTAGCAGATATTTATTGATCTGGCCACTATTATATAGAAATTCAAACTTGACTCTACTTTTAGTTATTCCCATTTTTTTTTTCTGTTTCTTCAAATCACTAGCATCATCTGAAAGTATTCAGATTGGTCCTTTCCAGCCCTCAAAGTCCAAGAAATAGAAGCAAAGGGAGTCAGGAGAATTCTCTAAAGTCTCCCAAGGAGAGAGGAACAGAGCTAAGACTTGAGCTCAGCTCTCCTGGTCCTCAATATTTGTTTTCCTAACATTTAAAAATCCTGTTTAAATCATTTTATGAGGCATTTGGAAATCTGAACACTGACTGAGTTATCTGTGTTTACTTTAAAAGTATATTGTTAATTATCTTAGGTGTAATGGTAATGTGAATATTTTTAAAGCTCTTACATTTTAGGGGTAGACACTGAAACAGTTAAGAATGAAATGATAAGATGTCTGAGATTTGCTTCAAAATAATGTAGGAGGTGGGGAATTGGTAGGGGTTTGGATAAACAAGATGGGTCATGAATTAATCATTGTAGCTGAGTGGTAGGTATATAGGGGCTCATCATACCTTTGTATATAACTGCAATTTCCCATAATAAAAGTTTGAAGATTAAATAATGAAAATAAAAACAATGTTTTATCCACGAACCCTTCCCAGACAGATAACAGAGTGTAAAACTATATTTTGTTGTTTGCACCCACAGTTTTTGCTGGAAAACAACCTATCAACTCTCAAAATAGGTTGCAGACCAGACATCAGGATTGAAGGAACAGCTAAATATTCAGCCACAAATAGGTCATTGCGGGGGGAAGCTGAGAATCCCCTGGACACGTAGGTAGCATGTCACCAAGTCACCAAAAATAAGTCCGGATTCTGGCAGATGGAAAAGCACAGCTGGGCTCTCGTCTTTAGTGGAGTCAGTGCCCAAGGACCCCAGAAGTAGTACCAGTGATGCTTTGTCAGAGAGTCAAAGAATAATAAAAGATGTTGTTAGCTCTTTCACCCTCATGCCCATTGTTCCACCTTCAGAAAGAAGCCTCCTTGGGCTTCATTGGGTGGGTACATCACCCAGTGGGTGGGTACATCAGTGGAAGCACTTTTAAAGGCCAAATTGACAACATCAAAATCATCAAGGCATTTGTAGCTATTCACTTTCTGGGACTTTTCCTCCAGCTGTATTCGTGTACAGATATTCATAGAAGGATAGTCATTACAGTATTGTTTTCCCACAGCAAAAGTCATAAACACATTGACATTCATTCTTGGGAAGTGGCAATAGTGAAAATGGCCATAGAGTGGAACGCCATACAGCCCAGAAAGCAATCAAGGTCAGTCTCAGTGTGTAGGTATCGAAAGCTGTACGAGCATCACATGTAAACACCAGACATGGTTTAATCCTACAGGAGTCCAGCAGTTTCTGGAAGGTGTGTGGGTTTGTCCTTGGACACAGTTGAGACTCACCCTGTGCTGGGAGAAGGGACTGACAGAGTTGATATTCAATCCCAGGTCAGTCTGACCACAAAGCTGGTGTCCCCAACTGTTCATGACCTCTTTCTGTTGACATACCCGGTCTCCTGTGAGTGAGGTGGCATGTGCCCGAGGACTAGGCCACTTTCTGCTACACTCCCCACTTCCTTGGCCACCGTCACTTTGTTAAAGAGAGGGCGCCTGAGCCCTGGGCCCAGAAAGAGCAAGCAGAGCCCGTGCTCCTACGGGGAAGCAAGGACCATCTGGCCCACAGCATCAGCCTCTAGGGACTTGGCTTCTCGAGCCAAGCGGCTTTCCCAGCCACAGGTGGGATACACTGTCCTTTTATTTATTTCTTTTTTGGAAATTTCTTTTGGGGAGAGATGAGGAAACCAGCACAACGACTTTCTACTTGCAGTAGAAACCCAGTGCGTGACACCGACAAGGGTCTTTCTCCTGTGTATTCCTTTCTTTTTTCTTTTCTCCCTTTTTCCCAGGAGAGAGTAAATGAAGCTTAACATCTCTGTAGAAGGGCAAAGAAGACGTGACAGGGAATTGTTTTAAAGACATCACCACCTTTCTCTAAAATATGGAATTACGGCATAAGATACGTCTAAAACCAGATGAATCCTGTGTCTTTAACTTCAGGCAATTAATGCCGAGACTTTGAGGTTGATATGTCTGTATCATCACACTCAGTGTGCCGTTATGTAAAGCAGTTCCCGTAGGCAGGAAAGTTAGTAGTGATGTAGAGGCCCACAGTGATTTGCTGAAGACTGAGAAGGAATACACACTACTGTATATAAAATAGATAAACAACAACTACCTACTGTAGAGCACAGGGAGCCATATTCAATATCTTTTGATAACCTATAATGAAAAGACTGAAAAAGAATGTGTATGTATAACTGAATCGCTTTGCTGTACACCAAACTAACACACCACTGTAAATCAACTATGCTTCTATTAAAAAAGAAAAACCTTAAAAGAAATTTTTTTTCAAAAGATAATCTTTTACATACAGGTGGAAAGCAAGTCAAAAATCAAGCAGAGGCCACAGGCTGCTGGGGTCAGTGTGAGGTTCCAGCAATGAGCCTGAATCTCTTCAACCACTTTGCTCTCGAAGTCCTTCCAATTGGCATGTGGAAATGGTAACTTACACGGTACGAGCTCTGTGTGGGTAAAGAAGTCATCTTTAGTCAATAAGAGCTGATGATGCTAGGCCTTCAAATCTTTGCGGAGAGAGACCTCAGCAGGGGAACTTAACCTTGACTGGAAGGAGAGGAGACAGAATCAGCTTCTAAAATTCCATGCTGAGAGGCCAGCAGTTTGGAGGGAAATTTCTGGCTGGGATGACTCCCCTCCCCCATCCCTCTCTCTCCTCCTACTTGCTAGAGCCGGCAGGCGGCAGGCGGAGGTGGGACAGGAGCAGCGGTTGCTTGAGCAGTCTAGATTCCTTCGCTTCTACTCTAAGCAATGATTTCCTGTCCCTTTATATCCCCCCCTCCTGCAGGGCTCTCACATTCAAAGCGTGACAAAATAGGCATCATTTTCAGTAGAGATCTGACTAATGTAGACTGTGGCCTAATGATTGCTTCCTGGGCGGTGCGTGTCACCCTGCTATAAATACACCCCAGGATCACTGGGGAGTGCTTTTCCGCAGTAGCACTCCGTTGCTGCCTGCCTCCATCTGCGGTCAGCCGTGACCTCCCTGGTCTCTGTGTGTTACACCTGTGCCTAATCAGTCCTCGCCAACCCCGTTTTCCCATTACTGGCTTCTCTGTCTCTAAATTTACCATCTTCCACATTCCCATTCTCAGAAAATGCGGCATGATATTAGCAGAAGCCAGAACTACTGAAACTCTGCTCTCTTCCACTCTTGTCTAGCTAGAAAAACATGCTCAAATTGAAAAGAGCAGAAATAAAGAGTAATAGTGAAGCCACAACTTGTGTGCAAAAGGGCAGTAGCAAGTTAACCTGAAGGGAGTCCTAAACTGCAAAGCTCTGGGTTCAAGGGCCAACTCCTTCCTTTGTAACCACGTGACCTTCAGCAAGTCATTAAACCTCTCTAGACTTTGGTTTCCTTATCTATAAAGAAGGCCATTTGACTACTTTATCTCTAAGCTACCTTTTAAAAACCCAAACTTTAATACTGTACCATAAAATGAGTTTGTCACTGGGCCCCTTTTTGAAAGCTTATGGGTTTTTGGGAGTTCCAGTTAGGTGGGAAAACAAAGCCTGGACCATCCTAAAGCTTAGGACATTTTATTGATCTCATTCTTTGACATATTGTGGAAACAAAATCATGGACATTGCCCACCTCATTTCAAAGCTTATAATCTGAACAAGGATGGTAGGGGTGAGAGGGAAACGCATTCTCCCATCAGGATGGTCTCCTGTTACCTCTGGGTTCAGGCCTCTTGAACCAAGAGGTAACAGAGCAGCCTGAGTTCTTACCAGGGAAGAGTGAGCCTGCCCTGTGGCCTCCACCTCAGATTCTGACATCTTTTTTCCTAGAAGATCTTCTAAAGTCCTGGCCTCTTGATACTGTGGTACCATTCATGGGTTAGGGTTAGGGTTCAGCATCACAACATCAGAAGCCTGAAACTAACACAGTGTTGTGAATCAGCTACAGTTAAGTTAGAAAGAAAAGACCAGAAGAAAACCAACAGGCGTAGAATCTTCATGTTAACCGGGGAAAACCTAAGATGTGTCCTGAGGTGAGGAAGAGCAGCTTCACACGAGGTGCCTGTGTTAATAGTTGAAGAAGTTCAGGGAGACAGAGACCTGTCCCGCTGCCTCATCCTGCCACTCAGGTGGCATCAGAAGGACTGAAAATCGATCTCTTTGTCTGAAGACCGTTGCCACTTAAACGTGAAGAAGAGTTCCCCACACTTGTTAAGGCCACACACTCCACAGTTTGTTTTCAAGTCTAAGTTTGTTTCATAGGATGTGTAAACAACTTGCCCTCTGATCTCGTAGTCACAGTGGGTAATCTGTGAGCAATCATGGAAGACTGGATGTGCCTTGAGATGGGATCCCGACCATGGGAAGTCAGCTCAATATTAATGCCAGGCCATAGTCTAAACTGTTGTTGCTTAGTCACTAAGTCATGTCCTTCTTTTTTGTGACCCCATGTTCTGTAGCCTACCAGGCTCCTCTGTCCATGGGATTTCCCAGGAAAGAATGCTGGAGTGGGGTGCCATTTCCTTCTCCAAGGGATCTTCTAGACACAGGGAACAAACCTGCATCTCCTGCATTGGCAGGCAGATTCTTTGCCACTGAGACACTCTAAATCAGATATACTTAAAAGGGCCAGGGGTTGGGAGACTTGGAAAAGCATGCCATTGGCACCAGAGCCAGCATACTCATGCTAGGAAGTTGTAACATGCAAGCCATGTTATTTTAATGGATTACTTGGCTGGCAAATTTCAGGAGCCTCTGCTGATAAAGTATGTATGTACTTTAGAAAACCTTTTTAAAATGTATCCTTAAGATCTTTGTAGATAAGACAGAGAAATAGGAGATGTCAGGCAGTATTCTGGAGTTTATTTATCAGTTTATGGTTGATTACTCATGAATTTTATGAGTGATTCTGGATTAACATGGAAGGGGGTAGTTACCGTGGGAGCTTTTGAGTCCCAACCCTTTCAACATTGTCACTCTGGGAGATAAAATCAGAAAAGATCTGCATGTCAGATCAACCAGTGACCTGAAGCTAGGGAGGATGGCTAATGTAGTCCCTGATAGCATCAAATTTAAAGTGATTTTGGTTGGATATAACCTTAAGCCCAAACCAACAAAATATACGGTCTTCCATTCAGGGTTCAAGATCAATTGCACATACGCAGAATGTGAAAGCTGCGGCATGGCAGAAATCCACGTGAGAATATCTTGGTATTTCAGCTTAATGTGATGTAGCTTTAAGAATAAGCCAATGCATTCTTCAGTTTCTCTTATTAGAAGGAAAATTCCAAGTACACTGTATGTTTTTCTCCCTATATTTTTTGCTGGTCAAAAATATGGGGAACTGTGTTCAATTTTTGACCTTTACAATATTAAGAGAGACACTAAATTTGGCTGTATAAAGAAGAACACTGGGGGTAAGAATATATGAAAACCGTGATGCATAAGCAAATGTGGAGTTTCTTTTTATTATTATTCAGCCAAGATTTATTGATCATTAATTATGTGCCTGGCACTATGATAGACCTTGGCAATGCAGAGATACACAAGACATGATCCCATTGTCAAGGTGCTGATAATCTAGCTTGGGAATCAGAAGGATAAGCAACACTTTGGCCCCCTGATATAAACAGCTGACTCACTGGAAAAGACCCTGATGCTGAGAAAGATTGAAGGCAGAAGAGGGCGGCAGAGGATGAGAGGGTTGGATGGCATCACTGATGCAAAGGACACGAACCGGGGAAAACTCCAGGAGACAGGAATGGACAGGGAAGCGTGGCATCCTGCAGTCCATGGGGTCGAGGGAGCTGGACATGACTTGGGGCTGAACAACAACAAGCCACTCAAGGCGTATGGAGGAAGTACCGTAGGATGCTGAGCATGGTCCTGTGAGTTAGAGTGGCAGGGGCAAGGAATTCTGCTGGGGAGGATCAGAAACTGGACCTGGAAGCTCAGAGGATATAAACTTGGGGGACCATAACCTTTTAAAGTTGGAAGAAACCTTTTTACCTGATGCATATAAAGTGGTAGTGGAGAGAGGGGTGGATGACTTACTCTAAAGGTCCCTATGTCTCCGAAACTCTTGAGTGTTGCCCAGCTCTTATATCTGAGGCTTGGTCTCTGTATTACAGGTCACATAGCTAGTCACATTCCTAGAGTTAAAATTCTAGGTCCATGTAGTCCTTCTGAATTTCATCCAATTGTCTTTCCTGTGGGCCAGTTTTTCCCCAATTGCTTGACCTTATTTTGCATGATTTTCTGCTAGAATTCAGCTGGTCCACCAAATTTAGTGTCGCCTGACAATCTGACAGGCATACATTCAATTCCTTTGTCCAGATCACAAAGCCTATGACCAGAATAGATTCGCCCTCAATCCAGAGCAGGTGGCTTACCACTAGGTATATCTCCAAGGCTACTCTTCAAGGATTCTTGCCAAAGACGGGATGGATGTGAAAAGACCTCGCGCTTGTGAGTAGGGGAAAGAAGTTCAACTAGAAATTCTGTTGAAAAATGGCAGCCTTGAAAATAATTAACCACACTGATCTCAATGAAATAAGTATATATGCCTTTGACCCACGGTAAACATAGAGGAAGGAGAAAGAATGAAAAGGCGAGTCCTATAATTTGTTATCTTGCCTTGGGGCTAGTGTAGCAGTTACTGACCGGGGCTTTGAGATCAGAATTTGCATAGAGAAGGTTTGCTTTCCTAGGATCTCCACTTCTATGCTGATGGTGGCTCTCCTTGAAGGCGGGGTGGGTGGATTTCCCCCATAACTCTTCCATGCTGTCGTCATCAGCTCTGGCTCCATCAGAAACCCGAGGGTCCAGAGAACACCTACTAAAATAAGAGCCTCCTAGAATCCAGAGGATTCCCTCCACATTTGATAGTCTTCTCTTTATCTGCATTTCCTCATGTTTTTGCTATGGCTATAAATGAGATCATTAATACTATTTGCAATTGTTCATTTTATGTGTCAACTTGAATACAACTGTCACAGAATTCAGATATTTGGTCAAACATCAGTCTGGTTGTTGCTATGAAGGTGTTTTTTTTTTTTGTTTTTTTTTTTTTACATGAGATTAACACTGAAATTAGTAGACTCTGAATGAAGCAAATTACTCTCTGTGACATAGGTGGGCCTCATCCAATCAGTTGAAGGTTTTAAGAGAAGGAAGAGGGAATTCTGCCTTATACCACCTTTTGACTTGAACAGCAGCATCAACCTTCCCTTCCAGGCTGGTAGGGTCTTTCGCCTACCAGCCTGCCCTGAAGATTTTGGACTTGCCTGCCTCTATAAGCATGTGACTCAGTTCTTTAAAATAACTCTCACTCTAGAATATATGTACATCTTGTTGGTTCTGGCTCTCTGGAGAACTCTAATACACTCTTTGAACTGGAGAACCAGTTGTTCCAGCCTATACTCATTTTTCCTCTTGACTCCAGAAATAACCTCATCCCAGATATGAAATCCTCCAACTTTCCACTCGTGTACCCAAGAAATTTTCTGGGCTTCGATATGCCCCCACCTCCTACCCTCAAACTAAGAAAAGTTGACCCTGTTCCTCTTTTCAGTTAGATCCCACCCTGGTATCCTCCTGCTTCTCCATCCCATGCTGACCCCATCTCACACCGTCTCTGGGTCTCTGACAGTGTCAAACAAATGTACTTAGTCCCTTTCTGCCCTCTTTTTCGGGTGCAGTTACAGGTGTCTATTGTAAGCTGGGGCAGTGTACAAGGTGTCTGTGGAGCGAGTCTGATGGTAATACTGCCAACTTATGGTCTGCCCTGGTCCAGGTTTTTCTCAGCAGCTTGAAAGAACCTCTTGACAGGTATGTGAAGCGAACTGGAGGAGGAATCAATGCTGGAGGATTGCTGAGATGCTAGAAGACAAATCCGAGCCCCTAAACGTCTTTGTTGGAGCCAGTGTGAGAAAAACAGGAGAGGCTCCATCTTGAAGCCTGTCATCCACCGTAAAGACAGGATGTGAACTGGGCCTGAATCTTGCTCAAGAGTGAGGAAACTGTTGCTGTTGAAAACCAGGTCTCCCGGAGACTTCCCTCCCGACAGATGACTGACAGAGATTGTAGCTGAGGTCAGGCTGCCCCTGTTAGATTAACCATGGAGACATCCCCCTTTGATGCATAATCATTGTCCTACCCCCTCACCCCCTTTAACCTTAATTGTTTGTCCTCCTAGCATCTGTTTGTTGTAAAACTCAGTCACATACAACAAAGAGGTTGCTAACATATAACCAGTCACATAGCGGGAGTATAAAACTGGGCTTCTCAGAAACATCAGGGTCCTTGTTGGAAACTGATTCCCCTTGGACCCACTGGTGTAATAAACTGTACTCCACCGTCTTGAGTATTCTCCGAGGTGTGTTTTGCAAGTCTGGATTCCACAACATTCTCAACAGGAATGCATTTAATAGAGAAACCAAGAGTGCATTTAATAGAGAAAAAAAAAAAAGGCAGACTCTCAAGAGGAAAAGGATCTGAAAGGTCACTGACCAGAGCCCCTGATTAAATCCTTGGCTCCCTGAATTCCCTCCCTCCTGGTTTCTACTATTCTAGTCACACCTGTTTCTACCTGATCAACTCTGGAGGTGTGAAGAAATCACTGTATCTATTCAAAAATCTTGTTAAATTCCAATTAAATGGGCTGGGTTGGCTTGGCTTTTTAAACTCCAAGCTCTTAAAGCAGAGGTATCAGAAGCAGACTTGTCTCTAGTTCTGAGAGAGTGATTTTGGCTTGTAAAGAGTTGAGCAAATAAACGTCAGAGGTGTTTGAGATTGACTGGGGCAGTGGTTCTGATGGGGAGAAAAGTCACTGGGAATCTACAGTCTAACTGGTCATATTGCTGGTTTCTGTCACCAAAGAGAAGGGCACAAAAAAAAAAAGGACAAATTTGTATTCTAGGAGGTAAACTAGGAGACGGGTAATTAGAGGTGGGTAATTTCCATACAACAGAAATATTAGCAGGTTTGACATTTGGTGAAGTTGCTAAAACCCAAGGCCTTCCAATGTTAAAACTTTAAAAGATTCAGGGTAAACTAGTTCCACTCAAGTCTAGGGTAAAACAAAAGATGAGGTTATGTAATGAGTGGCAATATGATCGCTGATAATTTAAAACAATGTCTTAAATGTCAATAGGCAAAAAAAAAAAAAAAAAAGTCAATAGGCATCAGAGTCACTAGGAAGGCTTTTGAAAATGAATCTCTGGTCCTGCCCTGGCAGGACAAGGCCTGGGAACCTGCATTTTAACAAAGCCCTAAAATGGTTCCTATGCACACATGAGTTTCTGGATTAGAAAACTGACTCTACTCAAGGTTTTATTTCCTGGTTTCTCTGACAGTCCCCACTGACACCTCCCAATGCTGTTCCAGTGAATCTGGCCATGGGTCGTCCCATGGCTGCTTAATCCTCCAGCACTCAGGCTCTCAGCTTCAAGGATCGGGCCCTCTGCTGGGCCAGACCTTCCTCCCAGGCAGAGACCTCACGAGCCAGGTCCTAGGAAGATGGCTCCAGGTCATGTCCTTCCAGCCTGTGACACACTTGGTGGGCCAGGAAAGTCCCTGCTCTACAGTTACTTGTGCAAATGCACGTTGCTTCTAGGCCTTCCCTGGTGGTCCAGATGCTAAAGAATCTGCCCGCAATGCGGGAGACCCAGGTTCAGTCTCTGGGTCAGGAAGACGCCCTGGAGAAGTGCATGGCTACCCACTCCAATATACTTGCCTGGAGAATCCCACGGACAGAGGAGCCTTGCAGGCTACAATCCATGGAGTTGCAAAGAGGTGGACACGACTGAGCAACTTTCACTTTTTCACATTGCTTCTAAGACACTTCTCTTTCCTCACCACCTCAAGCCTTTTGCCTTGTATTTATTTTTTATTTTTATTTATTTTTTGGCCACACTGTGCAGCACTTGGGATTTTAGTTTCCTGACCAGAGATCCAACCCACAGCCCTTGCAGTGGAAGCATAGAGTCTTAATTGCTGGACCACCAGGGAAGTCCTGCCTTTGTATTTTGGGCACGTGTTATGTACTAACTCCCAGTACGTCCCCGAAATATGCCAGGTTCTCCGAGGAACCCCAGCAAGGCCTGATTTGAAAAGAAGGCAAAGCATCAAAAATTTCTCCAAAGGAATGGTCACTCCTTGCTTCTGTTTCATAGGATCGAACAGGTGATGGACTAAGTCAGCACTGGCTGCTTAATCTCACAAGGTGTCTTGGAAGTGATCTGATGCCTGTGAGGATGTGAGAGGCATGGCACCTCTCTCATTGTTCCCCACCTCTGGGGATTCTGTGTGAACACGCAGGCCTCAGGAAGAACAGGATTAAACATCTTGTTATATGTATATTTGTACAGACGTGTCTGTGTTTGCCAACTAGACACAGGATGGAAGGTGAACCGATCAGGGTGGTGTCTTCTTCAGGAGAAATGAACAGGAATAGATATGAAGGCACGTGGCAATTATAAAGTGATGAGAATGTCCATGCTCGTCTGTGGTGTTTGTGTGGGATACAAACTGGTGGGAAGGAAAGCAGGGATCTTAAGAAACAGAGTGAAGATGGAGGAGAAAACACCAAAGGTATAGTAGGGTAGTAGTCGTGCTTAAGCCGCTAGTGGCCAACTCTTGGGACTCCATGGACTGTACCCACCAGGCTCCTCTGTCCATGAGATTCTTCAGGCAAGAAGACTGGAGTGGGAAGATCCTCCAGGGGATCTTCCCCACCCAGGGATTGAACCCAGGTCTCTTTATGTCTCCTGCATTAGCAGGCAGATTCTTCAGCACTGGCGCCACCTGAGAAGCCCTAATAGGCTATCAGTTCAGTTCAGTCATTCAGTCGTATCTGACTATTTGCAACCCCATGAATCACAGCACACCAGGCCTCCTTGTCCATCACCAACTCCCAGAGTTCAGACTCACGTCCATTGAGTCCGTGATGCCATCCAGCCATCTCATCCTCTGTCGTCCCCTTCTCCTCCTGCCCCCAACCCCTCCCAGCATCAGAGTCTTTTCCAATGAGTCAACTCTTCACATGGCATGGCCAAAGTACTGGAGTTTCAGCTTTAGCATCATTCCTTCCAAAGAAATCCCAGGGCTGATCTCCTTCAGAATGGACTGGTTGGATCTCCTTGCAGTCCAAGGGACTCTCAAGAGTCTTCTCCAACACCACAGTTCAAAAGCATCAATTCTTTGGTGCTCAGCCTTCTTCACAGTCCAACTCTCACATTCATACATGATCACTGGAAAAACCATAGTCTTGACTAGACAGACCTTAGTCAGCAAAGTAATGTCTCTGCTTTTGAATATGCTATCTAGGTTGGTCATAACTTTTCTTACAAGGAGTAGGCATCTTTGAATTTCATGGCTGCAATCACCATCTGCAGTGATTTTGGAGCCCCCCAAAATAAAGTCTGACACTGTTTTCACTGTTTCCCCATCTATTTCCCATGAAGTGATGGGACAAGATGCCATGATCTTCGTTTTCTGAATATTGAGCTTTAAGCCAACTTTTTCACTCTCCTCTTTCACTTTCATCAAGAGGCTTTTTAGCTCCTTCCTCTTCACTTTCTGCCATAAGGGTGGTATCATCTGCATATCTGAGGTTATTGATATTTCTCCCGACAATCTTGATTCCAGCTTGTGTTTCTTCCAGTTCAGTGTTTCTCACGATGTACTCTCCATAGAAGTTAAATAAGCAGGGTGACAATATACAGCCTTGACATACTCTTTTTCCTATTTGGAGCCAGTCTGTTGTTCCATGTCCAGTTCTAACTGTTGCTTCCTGACCTGCATACAGATTTCTCAAGAGGCAGGTCAGGTCGTCTGGTATTCTCTTTCAGAATTTTTCACAGTTTATTGTGATCCACACAGTCAAAGACTTTGGCATAGTCAATAAAGCAGAAATAGATGTTTTTCTGGAACTCTCTTGCTTTTTCCATGATCCAGCAGATGTTGGCCATTTGATCTCTGGTTCCTCTGCCTTTTCTAAAATCAGCTTGAACATCAGGGAGTTCATGGTTCACATACTGCTGAAGCCTGGCTTGGAGAATATTGAGCATTACTTTACTGGCATGTGAGATGAGTGCAATTGTGCAGTAGTTTGAACATTCTTTGGCATTGCCTTTCTTTGGAACTGGAATGAAAACTGACCTTTTCCAGTCCTGTGGCCACTGCTGAGTTTTCCAAACTGGCTATACCCCAACACAAAATAAAAAGTTCAAAAGGGAGAAAAAAGATGGTTTATTTCTAAGCCAAAACCCAGCTGGGACTTACCCGCTCTGGAGCATGCTGATCAGTATCGGTCAAGGTAAAGTGGAACATCCAGGGTAGGCTACGATTGCCAAGACTGGGGCTGGAGGATGAGGGGATTTTCCAGTGCAGGTGTTCCAGAGTGCAGGCTAAAGAGTCACTTACATAAGCTGAATACCAGCAAAGGGAGGGCTAGGGACGCTAGGAGCAAGGACCTGAGGAAAGAGGGAGAACGAAACAGAGCTGAGCTGTGAGGGGGGACACAAACCTGTGTGGTAGTCCCGGGCAGCCTGGAGAGCTACAGGCCTTGGTCTTGAAGCCTTGGAGAGGCAGGCAGGAGAAATGGCAACCAGCCACCTCCTTTCCCCAGAGCCAGCGGGTGCGTGCTCATTTGCTTCAGTCAAACCGGACTCTCTTGCGACCCTATGGACTGTAGCCCGCCAGGCTCCTCTGTCCATGGGATTCTCCAGGCACGGATACTGGAGTGGGCTGCCATGCCCTCCTCCAGGGGATCTTCCCAACCCAGGGATCAAACCTGAGTCTCCTGCTTCTTCTTCATCGCAGGTGGATCCTTTACCACTGAGCCACTGGGGAAGCCCTCCCAGATCCAGTGAATCTCACCAAAAGGACCCATGAGATGATAATGGATTCCTAGAAAGGGCATTAATCCATGTGGAGATAATTGAAACAAGATGGCACCCTTTCCAACACTGTTCAGATGTAACTGAAGTGATGAGCTGGGATTCCTATGCGGCCTGTAGCCTCAACTCTATTACTTTAAGACTGCAGTGTGTATCTCAGTTGTTCCTTTCCATTACTTAACCAGCCCTAAAGTCAGTCGTGCGTTTTAACTGGCAGGGCTGGGTGGAGTTTGGCAGTGAGGAAGCTTAGTGGAAATGGAAGAAAGTTCCCCAAGGTGCCTGAGGAAAGAAACCTTCATTTCAGGTGGCCTTGCGGTGCTCTCTAATGATATGCCCTGTAGACTCAGTAACATCCACCAGAAATCTCAGGTGTGGCCTAGAACAAGGAAAAGGAAGAGAGAGGGAGCACAAGAGAGAAAGCAAAAGGGGGAAAGAGGAGAAAAAGAAAAGGAAGCAGATCTGATGGAGTGAGATAGTGAACTGGCCAGATGAGGGAAGGCCCAGCTGTGAGAAACTGTCCTGAGCGGGGAACCTCCAAGCCCTGCCCTGCCCACCTGTACCTGGCGTTGACACCACCCCCTCACCCCGGCACTTCTGTGCATGCTCTAGCTGCTAAACGCCAGCCATCTGAAAGGTATTAGCAATCAGAAGACAGAGGCCAACTTTCAAAGAAGCTCAGAAAGAGGGGCCAGCTTGACCCTTTGTGGCTGATTCCGTGGCTGTTGCTGCGCCTGGGGAGGTAGCCCCCTTGAGTACCGTAATTACCTGCCCCTGCACCCCCACACCCTCTTTGCAGCTTCACACTTCTTGGCCTCAGGCCCCAGCCCTGAAGTTCTCCCGCGGAGCAGGAGCAAGTCCAGAGGCAGCCTGCACTCCTGGTGAGAAGCCACCAGGTGCGACCACATGCTTCAGGTAAGGGCCCCCATCCCCCACCCCCGGCGCAGGCAGCTCAGCTGGGTGGAAGGCGCCCATTCCCTTGGCCTCTTGGTGGGCAAGTGTGCTTATTTCAAACTGCGACCGAGAAGTGGGAGCTTTGAGTGCGTCTGCAGGAGGTGAAAACCTAGCATGCCAAGCACAGGGGACTGCTTCAGTGGCAGCTTCCCCCTCCTCTTGCGCATCCCTGCCTTTCTTCCCGTCCCTGCACCTCCCCGCTCCTCTTCCCGCTCCCCCTCCTGCTCCCACTGGGGCTGCTCAGGCTCCCTGGAGCCCAATGAGCCGAATGCACCGTGGTAACGGCTCGGCTCAGTTCCTTGGCTGCTGGCCCCCGGGGAGTTCTTAAAGGCGCCCTTCCCTCCTTCCGCCCATATTTCCCAGCTCTCTGGAGTTCTCATCCTTTTGGTGGTTCACAACACCCTTCCGCCGCCCCTTTTCTTCCGAGCTGACTTTCACCTCTGACTTCTCTTCCTCTTTCTCAGCATGGGTTTTTATCATCACTGTTTCGCTTACTTCCTGCCTTCATCTTCCCACCCTTTCTCTGAGTTCAGTTCAGTCGTCTAGTCATGCCTGACTCTGCCACTCCATGGACTGCAGCTCGCCAGGCCTCCCTGTCCATCACCAGCTCCCGGAGTTTACTCAGACTCATGCCCATTGAGTCAGTGATGCCATCTAACCATTTCATCCTCTGTCATCCCTTCTCCTGCCTTCAATCTCTCCCAGCATCAGGGTCTTTTCAAATGAGTCAGTTTTTCGCATTAGGTGGCCAAAGTATTGGAGTTTCAGTTTCAACATCAGTCCTTCCAATGAACACCCAGGACTGATCTCCTTTAGGATGGACTGATTGCAGGATGGATCTCTTCGCAGTCCAAGGGACTCTCAAAAGTCTTCTTCAACACCACAGTTCAAAAGCATCGATTCTTCTGCGCTCAACTTTCTTTATAGTCCAACTCTCATATCCATACATGACTATTGGAAAAACCATAGCCTTTACTAGACGGACCTTTCTCTGAGGCCTCTTTCCTTTTTCTCCCAATTAATTGTTTATTTTTTGCTGTGCTGGGTCTTCACTGCTGTGCCCCGCCCTTTCTCTAGCTGCTATGAGCCAGGGCTACTCTCTATTGGGGTGTTCAGGCTTCTCGCTGAGGTGGCTTCTCTTGTTGCAGAGCACAGCCCTTAGGCACGCCTGCTTCAGTAGTCTCGGCATGTGGGCTCACCAGCTGTGGTGCTCAGGCTTAGTTGCCTCACAGTATGTGGAATCTTCCCAGACTAAGGATTGAACTCACATCCCCTGAATGGGCAGGTGGATTCTTAACCACTGGACCACCAGGGACGTCTCTGCCTCTTTCCTTTTTAGATCACTTTCCTCAGCTCCTTCCCTCACCATGGGTAGCATTCCAGGACCTACTGGGGAATGAGGCAGAGATCCTAGAAATAAGTAAATTAAGGACTTACTTGGGCACGCATAGGTCACGTACCTGGGCTTCTGGGATGACTCAGGTGGCGAGTGTTGTTCCAAACGAGACGTGGTTGAAGGCACTTTCAAGGTTGACTGTGCTTTGGATCTGCATGGTTTCATCCTCAACTTTGCTGATTCAGAAACTCAGTCTTTTGGGAGCAATCACGTGTGGCCAAGTTGAGTCACACTGTAACCGACATGAGGGAATAGGGCTTCCCCAGTGGCCCAGTGGTAAAGAATCTACCTGCAACAGGGGTTTGATCCCTGGGTTGGGAAGATCCCCTGGAGAAGGAAATGGCAACCCACTCCAGTATTCTTACCTGGGAAATCCCAAGGACAAAGGAGCCTGGCAGGCTACAGTTCATAAGGTCGAAAAAAGTCAGACAGGACTTAGCGAATAAACAAAAGCAAGGACAAAGCCAAAGTACCAGTATTCATCACTAGGAGTGATAAACCTTTTGTGTCAGGGACTGGAGAGAGGCTCGCCAATCCTGTTGCTTCTTCCTGAGCACGCGGGAGACTGGATGCCCCAGCCTCCTTACTTGCTCTTAGATGGAATCATGGGATTGAGTTCCAGCCAATGGAATGTGGACAAAAGTGACATCTGCCACTTCCAGACCTGGCCATAGAGTGTCCCAAGTGCTGGAAGGGAGGGACTCTGCAGTACACAGTCTGGGAGCCTGAGTCACCATGTGGAAGAGGGCCATCAGCAGAGATGCTGGACTCACAGTGTGGACTGTGATGTGGGCGAGAAGTTAACTTGTAGTGTGTTGAGATACTGAGCTTTAGAGATTATTTATTTCATAAGCTAGCACTGTTATGTCTTCCTAGGGAGAAAGTAACTTGTTTGTACTGATACAAAGTCTCTCTTCCACATCCCAGGGCACATGGGAAACTTGATCCTCAGAGCCTTGCTTGGTGAGCAGGACAAGGAACAAAGAAAGGCCTTGGAGGTAGGGGTTTTTTGTTGTTGTTTTGGGTTTTTTTTTAAAGAGCACATCAGTTCTGTTCAGTTCAGTTGCTCAGTTGTGTCCTACTCTTTGCAACTCCATGGACTGCAGCACACCAGGCTTCCCTGTCCATCACCAACTCCTGGAGTTTACCCAAACTCATGTCCATTGAGTCAGTGATGCCATCCAACCATCCTCCTCTTTCATCCCCTTTTTTTCCCGCCTAGCATCAGAGTCTGAGTCAGCTCTTCACATCAGGGGGCCAAAGTACTAGAGTTTCAGCTTCAACATCAGTCCTTCCAGTGAACACTCAGGACTGATCTCCTTTAGGATGGACTGGTTGGATCTCTTTGCAGTCCAAGGGACTCTCAAGAGTCTTCTCCAACATTAGTTTTTACCAACTCATTTTTTTAAATAGTTATTTTTATTTGTTTATTTGACTGTGCCAGGTCTTAATTGCAGCACACAGGATCCTTGAACTCTGTTGGGGCATGTGGGGTCTTTTATGGGACTTTCCTCCATACTCCCCTCTCCCTCACCCCCACCACTGACTTGGAGCTCACCGGGGCTGGGAGGGAAGTGGCTGAGAGCTCACAGGCACCCCCTTGGCCCCCCAAGAGGGAGCCCATGGCTGTGGGTGGGGCTGCCACTACTGCTGCCATCTACATTGGACAGATCTCACCTGTACCTGGTGGGTGCAGGGGTCCCCCTCAGCAGGGGGCCTGTGGCTGGGGGGCATCTTCTGGGATGAGGAAGTGGGGAGGGGTCAGCAGTGTGTAAGGGAACACGGGGAACATGGCATTGGCCACGGTGGGGAGGGAGGGAAGGAGGGTGCCTGGCCCATGGGACACTTTCTAATTGCCCAATCACCCTTTGATTTAGGAGTAGGGAAGGGAGCAGTATGAGAGCCAAGGAGACATTGAACCTGTTCAGATGTGCGGGGTATAGAAGGCAGTGCTCAGATTTAGAGACATTGTGCAGCATGACGCCAAGACAGAGCAGACGCTGGGCTGGCCAGGGGACAGTGGTCAAAACTGTGGGTCACGTGGGCAGGAGTCAGGTTCTGGGTGTACACATCCTGCTGCCTGGCCCACCTCTCCACTTAGAGACATTCCAAATAGAGCAGGTCCCAGAGCGCTCCTCCCTAACCCCACCCCATCTCAGCAAACCTCTCCTCTCCTCTCCCGTTTTAGAGTTAGCCCCAACTCCTCCCTACCTCTCCTGCCCCACAGCTGATCGACTGGCAAATTCTATGTGCTCTTCCTTCTAAATACATGGAGAAGTCAGCTGCCTCTTGCTGTCTGGCTGCTACCGGCCTGGGTCCCGCTGCCATGATTCCTTGCCTATGTTAGTGCAAAGGTCTCCTAATTGGTCTCCTTGCTTCCAGCCTCACTCCTCTACTATCTGTTCTCCCCACAGCCATCATCATATTTTTATTTAGAAATGGAAACACATCAGGTTGATTAAATTCTCCAAATGCTTGCCGTCTGCTGAAAATGAAGTCTAGAGTTCTTAGCGAGGCCTTACTGGGCCACACCTTCTTTCTGATCTCATCTCCTCCCACATTCCCACCAGCAGACAGAGCCGGTGCCCTGCCCACACCCCTGGTTTGCCCCCAAGGTCGCCCATAGACCCTGCCCTGCACCCCAGTGGCCTTTGTGCACCCACCTGGATGTATTCTGTGGCCTCCAGGGAAGCTTCCAGAAGCCATCTTCAGCAGTGAGGCAGGAGCTGGAGAATACTGTTTCCTGACTGGTCAGTGGAGCAGTTCCGAGGCTTGTTTCACGTATTCTCTCAGAGGTCCCTAGCAGGACAATGGTAACCCACTTATTATTATTTTAATACTTATTTTTATTTATTTGACTGCATCAGGTCTTAGTTGAGGCACGTGGGATCTTTGATCTTCATTGCAATATGCAGGATCTTTTCTTGTGGGATCTAGTTTCCTGACCAGGGATGGAACCTGGGCTCCCTGTGTTGGGAGCTCAGAGTCTTAGCCATTGGACCATCAGGGTCATCCCAGTAACCCACTTATTAATGCCTCACTGTCAGATTTCCTTCCTTCTCTCTCGCCCTGGCAGTCTCTCTTGGTGCTTCCTCAGACCACTTCCAGAAGTAACTGCCTTGGCCCAAGTCCTTGTCTCAGGGAATATGCAAACTGAGATACCTCTCACTCCACTTCAGCTGCACCAGCTTCTTGTCTTTACAACACAACAGATGTCCATCACCCAGAACCTTTGCATATTCTGTTTCTTCTTCCTGGAATACTCTCCCTCAATATCATCTCTAACCTACATACAAAGTGGGATCTCTGACCCCCAGGAATCACTATCACCTTTCTCTGCTTGCTTTGTCTTTTTCTAATCTGTGGCTAACAGACTGATTGCATGTTAATTTGTTTATGTATTGACAGTTTCCCCCCAGCAAAAGGGGCTTTCTTGGTGGTTCAGACAGTAAAGAATCTGCCTGCAATGCAGGATACCTGGGTTTGATCCCTGGGTCGGGAAAATCCCCTGGAGAAGGGAATGGCTACCCTCTCCAGTATTCTTGCCTGGAGAATCCCATGGACAGAGGAGCCTGGCAGGTTACAGTCCATAGGGTCACAAAGAGTCGGACACGACTGAGCAACTAACACTTTCACTTTCCCTAGCAAAAGATAAGCTTCATGAGGACAGGAACTTAGTCTGTTTTATTCTGTTCTCCCAGGCAACATCAACAGTGATCCCCAGCATTTAATAGGTGTTTAATAAATGTTTGCCAAGTAAATGGGCATGCCACTGCTGCTGCTAAGTCGCTTCAGTCATGTCTGACTCTGTGTGACCCCATAGGTGGCAGCCCACCAGGCTCCGCCGTTCCTGGGATTCTCTACGCAAGAATACTGGAGTGGGTTGCCATTTCCTTCTCCAGTGCATGAAAGAGAAAAGTGAAAGTGAAGTCGCTCAGTCATGTCTGACTCTCAGAGACCCCATGGACTGCAGCCTACCAGGCTCCTCCATCCATGGATTTTCCAGCAAGAGTACTGGAGTGGGGTGCCATTGGGCATGGAGGATGGATAATAGGGAGAAAAGACGGGGAAGAATATTTGTAACCATAGTCACCAACATACAACTTGCCTTTGATGATCTTCATTGGTAATTGCTCAGTGTCTACCAGCAGGAATATTACTACTGCATAAGAAAGATTTGGGGGCATGCTTGATTGCCAATTTTCCATCAAAGGATCAGAGGCTTTCCCTGGGTAAAAATGTAAAGAGTTAATTTCATAATTATCTCTGCTTCTTTTAAGAATTATTTTTGATCCTAATTATCATACTGTTCACAAATTCTTTTAATTAATTAATCAAAAATAGGTATTTATTGGGCTGTCCCAGGCCTCAGTTGCAGTACATGGGATCTTTTAGTCGCAGCACTCAAGGTCTAGCTCTCTGACCAGGGATTGAACCCAGACCCTCTGTGTTGGGAACACGGAACCGGAGCCACTGAACCACTGGGGAAGTCCCTCTTTTAATTTAGAAAGACTTATTTTATTTTTCCCCAAAATAGCAGACTTGTACCACTATGCAGCTTCACATGGTTCTGTCCAGGGCAGGAAACTTCCAGGCACTGTACTTTCTTTGATAGAAGAAACCTTAGGGGCTGAAGCTACCAAGTAAGTGAACAAGCTTCACGAGAAAAATGTGGAAAGCAGCTCCTAAATCTGTCCCACATCTGAGGGGTCAGCCTGAGCTCTTTTCCTCACAACTCTTGGTTTCCTTGGTACACTGTCCTCGTGGGCATGACCTGCGGCTCACTTCCATTCGATGTCCTTTTCCTGGTCCTGCTTCAATGTCACCTCTCAGGGAAACCTTCCCTGACCGCCATCTATGTGGCGATTCTCTTCCACAGTGTGCCGTTGTTTTCCTTGGCGGCGTTTATCATTACCTGCAGCTGCATGTTTATTTCTTACCATTTCTTTCACTGTTGTCTGCCTTCCTAGTGTGTAAGCCCCCTGAGGGCAGGACAGTGTCTGTGTTGTCACAACGGCATGCAGAGTGCCTGGCACACAACAGACACTCCATTAATGTTTGACGGATGTCAGCGTGAAAGAGCAGGTGAAGGAAGGGAGACAGGCCCCAGGGGGTAGGGTGGCGGTGGGCTCAGTGACAGGGCATCAGCCAGACTCAGGGCCGGCCTCCCGACTTCCCCTCTGCGTCCTCCTCCCAGCCTGCTCTGCGCTTCACCAAAGCTTTTAATCACTTTGCTGACAGGCAGGGTCATCCATGAAAGCAGAAAGAGGAGAAGAAAAATGAGGCACAGGATTGCCGAACGGAGAATCCAGGCTCTTTTAGCAGCCACTATTCCTTATTTCCTGCTGGAGTATTGGCACCTTTAAAAGCCTTGGCTGTCCTCCCCAACCTCCCCACTCAATCACAAACCATAGTGTCTAGAAAAAAATAAAAGGGGGAAAAAATCAATGTGCTAAAGCTTTCCTGGGTTCAATAGCAACTCCTGTAGTTTCCCTCACTGGCCACAGAACTAAGCTCTCCAGGGCTCTGAACTTGACCCCAGGGGCAGGGAACTTGCATGTTAAAAACATGCCCCTCCTCTTCCTAAATCATTCCCAGCCTGGCAAAGACCAGGGAAGTAGACTGCCCTGACTTCCCAGCTCTGAGTCTCTCTTTGCTGATTCAGCTCTGCCTACTAATGCCTCATTAAAAGTTTCCCATTCACATTTAGATCTCCCTTCCCTGGTGGTCCAATGATTAAGACTCTGTGCTTCCATGCAAAGGGGCATGGGTTCGATCCCTGCTTGGGGAACTAGGATCCCACATGCAGCATGGCATGGCCAAAAAGTAACAAGAAAAAGGAAAAATTTAAAAATAGATCCTCCTCTTTCTGGTGTGTAGGGAATGAAAGGGAAAGGGAGAATTGTTATGTGCAGGCAGATGGTTGGGTTGAGAACAGAATCCTCTTTTTAAAATATTAAAATGACCTATTTTCATTTTTTTTTTTAATTGTATTACTTGCAGTAGTCTTCCTCCCAGTCTGAGTCAGGGGGTGCACTGCCCCAGGAAAGGAGGGAGGTGGGTAGAACTGGGAGGCAGTGACTGCCTTTGGGATGAAATCTCACCGCCTTGGCTTCTTTGTCAAGAGCTTGGTCTTAAAAGCGAGGATTTATGGAAAGAGAAGGTGTATGTGTCCAAGTGTCTGAGGAGGGACACAGGTAGTTATGGGTGAGCTGAGATGGTTAAAGTGGAGTGTGGTCCTGCGGCCCAAGTCTCTGGAAACACCTTAGAGGAAATCAGCTGTTCCCAGTTGAAGGCCCATCTGTCTGAGATGACGGAAGAGCAGCAGGAAGGTACTGGCTGAGGGAGTGGCTGTGATGAAGGACCCTGAGGGAGCACTTCTGGGTCCCCTTGGCTGGCTCAGTAAGAGTAGAGAATCCAAAAGTTCCTCCCTCTCTGGGAGGGTGGGGGTGGGATGCAGAGAGTGCTGGGGGCACGTGGAAGCTTTGGGTAGGCAGAAGACACTGCCCTGGGCGGAGACGTTGAGACCAGGGCAAGCAGCTGGGACTGACCCTCGTTCTCAGCCCCCTTTGCAGATTCCTCGTTTCTCCATGCTCTGAAATTCCCCTCCATACTCAGCTCCCCTACTGATACCCTCCAGTGTCACAGCACTTCCCGCGCAGCACAGATCTCCATCATATGTCTCCAGTCCTAGCTTCTCCCTCAACTCAAACCATCAAAGGCAGCTCCTTCCTCAGCATTTCCCCCTGAACAATCAGTTCAGTTCAGTCACTCAGCCGTGTCTGACTCTTTGTGACCTCATGGACTGCAGCACGCCAGGCCTCCCTGTCCATCACCAACTTCTGGAGTTCACTCAGACTCATGTCTATTGAGTCGGTGATGCATCCAATCATCTCATCCTCTGTCATCCCCTTCTCCTCCTGCCCTCAATCTTTCCCAGCATCAGGGTCTTTTCCAAATGAGTCAGCTCTTCGCATCAGGTGGCCGAAGAATTGGAGTTTCAGCTTCAGCATGAGCATCAGTCCTTCTGTTGAATATTCAGGACTGATTTCCTTTAGGATGGACTGGTTGGATCTCCTTGCAGTCCAAGGGACTCTCAAGAGTCTTTTCCAACACCACAGTTCAAAAGCATCAATTCTTGGTGCTCAGCCTTCTTTATAGTCCAACTCTCACATCCATTTGGGCTTCCCCGGTGGCTCAGAGGTTAAAGCATCTGCCTCCAATGCAGGAGACTCAGGTTCAACCCCTGGGTCAGGAAGATCCCCTGGAGAAGGGAATGGTAACCTACTCCAGTATTCTTGCCTGGAGAATCCCAGGGACGGAGAAGCCTGATAGGCTACAGTCCACGGGGTCGCAAAGAGTCAGATATGACTACTAGAACAATAAAGATCTCCAAATTGAAGTCCATGCTTTCCTCTCCCCTCCGGAAACCTCCCCTTCAGCCTTCTCTTCTTCCACATGGAAATGCCAGTTTTCCAGTTGCTCAACCAACAGCATTCTTGACTTCTTTGTCTCTCATGCCGTTGGTGCCATGGCCCTGCTTCACGCCCCTGTCATCTTTCACCAGGATTTTTGCAGTCGCCTCCCAACCCACCTCTCTTCACCCATTCTTGCTCTCCTATAGCCTATTCCCCACCAGCAGCTGTGATGGGACTTTTAAAATGCATGTTACTCCTCTGCTCAAAATCCTCCAAAGGCTTCTCATCTCACGGTAACAGCACAACTCCTCCCCACAGTCTGCCAGGTCCGCCACAATCTGGCTGCCTCTCACTCTCGCTTCCTCTGGTCCCTCCTCTTCTTCCTCCATGTCATACCTGCTCGTGCCACCAGGCTTTGCCCTTGTCATTCTGCCTCCCTGGAAGCCCCACCCCCAGAATCAGTCCTGCACCTTCTTTAGGACTTAGCTTCAAATGTCTTCTTCTTAGTCAGGCCTCCCTTGGCCACCCCATGGGAAAGAAAAGCCCCGCGCATCAGTCTCTCTTTCCCTTAACTTGCCTCTGCAGCCCCCATATCAACTCTCCCCCCTGACATATTATGTATCATGAGTCTATTTATTGTCTGTTGTACATCCCACAGACTGTAAGGTCCATGAGGCCAGAGGGCAGAGACTTTGTCCAGCACTGTCTATGTAGCACCGAGAACATAGTCTTGGGACATGGTAGGAACCCGATAAATATTTCTGAACATCTCTGCTACCATACGGCCCTGAAAAGACTCTCTACCTTTCCACACTGCATCCCTGAAAGGAACTAGGATTGAAGGAAATCTGAGCCACTAGCTTCACTCTACAAACAACCTGAGTGATTGAATCAAAGAAACAAACAACCCAGACCATTGTATGCAGAATAAACTGTGAAACTGCAGGCGGATCAAGTTTTAATTTTGTTCCTCTTCATAGTTACCCAGTGGGATGGGGGCTGATGGTAACGAGCAGATCAGCTATAGGAAATAAAAACACTACATGTTCTTGGCACATCTGTGTGAATGTAGAAATATGCATATCTCTTCACACGCATATCTCTGCACACATGTATCTCTGTGGCTCCCCACATTAGGTCAAGGGCATGTATGACCAATCTGCCTTTGTGTGTGATGCTACAGAGGATATGCGAGACAAGTTCAGTTTCTTCAAAAGCTCGCGAGCTCACTGGGGCACTGTGATACGTGGTAGAGGGTTTGGAGACACCCTTGGGAAAGTGTGTGACCACTCTCGGTGATGGGTGACCATAGAGCCTCTCAGCAAGGCTCCCTGCAGGAGAAGGCACACTCCTGCACACTGGGTCATGAAGATATGCAGCCAGTAGCAGAGCTTGGTCACTTGGCTGAGTGGCTAGGCCTGGAGCAAGTCAGGGAGATGTGACTTCACAGGACTCCCTTGTTTCCATTGCCTGGAAGCATTTCTCAGCACAGCTGCTCGGGTAACCATCCTAGGGGTTGAGAAGGATCTGGGAACCACTGGTTGCCATACTCGGAGGAAAAGAAGGGCTCATCTGAAGTCTTGCTGGAAAGGAGTCAATGCCTTGGACCACACATCTGAAGCCCGTAGGAATATCAGCCCACGGGAGCTTGGTCTCTCTAGCAAGTGTTTGTTACGGGATGTCTCTGCTCAGCCATTTGGACACACCGTCACTGTTTTCTGTCCTCTGTGTGCTCTTTGCTCAGTTAATCTGGGTTGCACTCTATGCCTGTCCCTAAACTCCATGGTGAGGCACTGCTTTTATGAGCTGACTTTCCAATCAGAGCTGCAATTATGCTTTCTCTCGGGTGTGTGGACGGCACAGGCCAAGCCTCTGCTACAAATCTCTGCTGATGCAAAGCAGCACTAGGTGGTTCCCATATTAGTGACCTGTTGCTGGGTAACAAATCACCCCCAATGCTTAGTGATTTAAAAGAGCAAACATCTGTTGTCTCGTGATTCCTGTGGGTCAGGCATTTGGGAGTGGTTTAGCTGGTGTTTCTGGCTCAGGGTCTCACAGGCTGTGCTCAAGGTGTTGGTCTGGGCTGCAGCCTCATCTGAAGGCTCAAAGGGTCTCGTCAAAGCTCACTTGTGTGGCTGTTCACGGGGCTCAGAAGCTATGCCTCCATCTTCAGTCATGTGAGCCTCTCCACAGGACTGCCCCATGATGTGAGACCAGTAGGTATAAAAGATTTAATGAGGAAGGGTAACATAGGCATGTCATTGTAAAAACCTTATTGAGGCATGTCACAGATATGAAAACTGCCCAAATCTAACACATAAGTTCAGTGAAGTTTCATTCCCCATGATGTGAGACCAGTAGGTATAAAAGATTTAATGAGGAAGGGTAACATAGGCATGTCATTGTAAAAACCTTATTGAGGCATGTCACAGATATGAAAACTGCCCAAATCTAACACATAGAGTTCAGTGAAGTTTCATAAAATGAACACAACCATGTAAAACTCAGGTCAAGAAGTAGAACGTGTCCTGGAAGCGTGCAGAAGCCCTAGCTCTCCTCCCATCATCACCTTTCTTGTGCGTGCGTGCTGAGTTGCTCCAGTCTTGTCTGACTCTTTGCAACCCTATGGATCATAGCCCACCAGGCTCCCCTGTCCATGGGATTCTCCAGACAAGAATGCTGGAGTGGGTTGCCATTTCCTCCGCCAGGGGATCTTCCTGACCCAGGGATCAAACCCGAGTCTCTTAAGTCTCCTGCATCTACTGAGCCGCCTGGGAAGCCCTGATCACCTTTCTTCTTCCTCCCTAACAGTAGCCACTACCTAGACTCCAGCACCACATTTGCCTGAGTTTCTCCGCCCCGCCCCCCCAGCTTCACTGAGGTATAACTGACACATTTGCCTGTTTTTAAACTTTATATAAATAAAATCCTGCCATACGTGCTTTGCGTCTGGCTTCTGGCTCAACATATGTGTGAGGTCCATTTAAGCTGTAGTATGAAGCTGCAACTCATGTATTTCCTTACTGTAAAGGATTCCGTTTTATGAATAGACTACAATATATAACGATCTAGTCTACCATTGGTAGGCATTTGGGTTGTCCCACCCTTTGACCGTTAAAGACACGACTGCTCTAAGCCTTCTTGTACGTGTATGCGTGCATTTATGTTAGTCCTTGTGCTAGACAGATCAATGGTCTATAAAGACATCTACATCCTTTTTAAAAACAAAGCCTCCAAGATACACTATTTATTTTCACTGATTTTTAATTGAAGTGTAGTTGATGTACAATGTTGTGGCAACCTCTGCTGTTCAGCCAAGTGACTCGGTCATACCTCCTGATCCCTAGAACCTATGGATATATTACATTTTATGGCAAAGTGGAATTAGGGTGGCAAAGTGGAATTAGGGTAGCAAATGAAATTAGGAAGTACGACTGACCTTAAGATAGGAAGGTTATCCTGGATGATTTGGCTGGGTCCAGTGTAATTACTAGTGCCCTTAAAATGTGGAAATGGGCAGGGGCAGAAAAGGAGAGCGGAGTAATTGATGGTGAGAGCCACCCTGTCTTGCTGGCTCTTTGACCGTCAGCCAAGGACTGTGGGTAGCCTCTTGAAGCTGAAATGATCAAGGGAAAGGATTCTTCCCTAGCATCTCCAGGAAGAACACAGCCTTGCCAACACCTTGATTTTAACCTAGGAGCCTCCATTTTGAATGTCTAAACTGCAGAACCATAAGATAGAAAATGTGTTGTTTTGTTCCACGAAGCTTGTGGTCATTCATTACGGCAGCAATGGAAAATTAATACGATGATGTTCATTCTCATAAGCAGAGGCATTGTGTATGTCCATGTTCATCTTTTCTAGACACGGTCAAACAGTTTTCCAATATGGTTGTGACCCTCGTCCTCCCACCAGGGATATATGAGTGCTCCATTGCTCCAGGTCTTTGTTAGTGCTTCGTCAATCAGTCCTTTCAATTATAGCCATTTTGTTAAGGCATCTCATTTTTATTTCCATTTGCATTTCTCTGATTACTGAGGAGGTCGGATATTACTTTCATGTTATTACTGGCCATTCAGATCTCCTCTTTTGTGAAGCGCCTGATGGTATGTGATGTCTCTGTGCAATGTGGTAAAGGAGGAATAGAATTTAGAACATAGCTTCCCAAGCACTAGTGGTAAGAATCTACCTGCCAATGCAGGAGATGCAAGAGAAGTGGGTTCGTGGGTTCAGTCTTTAAGTTGGAAAGAGCCCCTGGAGGAGGGGAAGTGGCAACCCACTCCAGTATCCTTGCCTGGAAAATTCTATGGACAGGGGAGCTTTGCGGGCTCCAGTCAATGGGGCCATAAAGAGTCGGACATGACTGAGTACTCTAGATTTCTATTCAGAAAACCATTCTGCATTCTCAAGTCACAAAATTGGGATTTTCTTCAATGTTTTCTAAGGCTTTATTCTTACTCTTCTTTAAAATAAGAAAGAGAAGCAGATTCTGGCATCCATACCAGAATATGGCTATTTTTGTGAGTTTGCAACACAACACACACATACACACAGAGTTACAAACAGATATGGGACCCGGAAAAGAAATATGCAACAACCATGAGAGCCACTAGCAACTATTTTTACAAACAGTAGTCATAAATACCAATGGGCCATTAAAGTGTCATTTATAGATTAATAATCTCTGCGTGTGGCTTTTTCGTTCAGAGTCTCTGTGATGGGTGTATTAGGACAAGCCTGAGGATTGAACGTTGAGATCAAAATATGATCTTCTTTAGCTGATATAACTTCTAAAATAAATCATTCATACAGCCAGTGACTCATACAATCCATTCCAGCATGCTCTGCTATTTGTTAGGAGGTTTTTATTTAATTTAAGCATTTTCATTATGGCAGATTTGTATTATGTCCTGTTCAGTTCTGAGTCTTGGGCAGTTGTTATAATAAGGTTGCTAGTCAGGGGCTGAAGATAAAGAACAGGAAGCCAATAATTAAAAGGCAACCAAGAGTGCAATCTGCCAAGTGTAAAAAATCAGATCTAAAATGGCATGAATATGGGCTAAAAGCCAAAACTATTAATGCAAAATATGATTGTTTCCAGTAATGAGCTGATGCATGTTGGGGCTTCTGTGGTACAAGGGGGATTTTGTGAGATAATCAGACCAACAGTATTAGGCAGGACAATCTTGATTTTCCCCTTCCAGAATATCTCCTCTGGGAACTCCATTTTTAGTACTTTTAGGATCCCATGAGACCGGGTTCTAGTCCTTCCTCTTCTTATTTGTTCCCTCCTTTATTACTACCCTTCCTACCTTCTGCGTGGTTTTCTGTCCTCAGGAAAAGCATGGCTTTTGAGAGCAAGCACCTGGCCTTTTCGTTTTCTGCACATCTTTCTCAGCTTCCTGTGGAACTGCCCGCTCACCTCCGCTTCCATCACCCTAGTTCACACCACTGCTTCCACTGGCCTCCTATGGAGTCCTGGTCTCTCTGCATCCACCCCCACCCCACCCCATCTTACTAAGTCTCCACAGAGCAACCAGACTGATCTGGTTGCTACACAGATCTGATCCTGTCATTTCTCTCCTTAACGTGATTTTTACCCTCACTCCAAACCTGCCCGTCTGGTTCTGTCGTGCCTTGCCAGCCTTACCAGCCTCTTCTAGGACTTCTCTGCTTGCCCTCTAAGCTCCGCCTTTTAGATTCTGAAGCACGTTGCGCTCCTCTCGACCCTGGGGCCTTTGCACATACTGTTTCCTCTCTGCCTGGCTAACAGCCACCAGTCCTTCAGGCCCCACCTCAGCACCGCTTCCTCAGACCAGCCCTCCAGGTAATCCCAGCCTAGCTTGGGGATGTTACTGTCTGTTCTCAGTGACCTTTATTTGTCCTTCCTAGTACTTACCACAGCTGTGAAATTTTACTAATTCACTCATCCCTTTAACTTTGAGTGTTTAGTGTGGGTCTGTATTCGTTTGCTAGAGCTGTCATAACAGAGTACCGCAAAGTGTGGCTTAACCAAAAAACATCTTCTCATGGTTCTGGAGGCTGGAAATCAGAAGGCAAGGTGCTGGCAGACTTGGCTTCACTTAAGGCCTCTCGCCTTCTTGCTTTGTGATCACACGGCCTTTCCTTTGTGTGTGTACGTATCTCCTGATCTCTTCTGATAAGGACACTAATTGTATTGGATTAGCAACCCATCCTTATGGCCTCACTTAGCCATATTGCTTCTTCAAGATCTGTTAGGGACTGAATGTTTGTGTTCTCTCCAAAATTCGTATGTTGAGACCTAATTCCCATTGTGATGCTACTTAGAGGTGGAACATTTGGGAGGTCATGGGTCATTCTGATAGGCCCAATTCTGATGACCCATTGGGTCATTGGGAGGTCATTGGGTCAGTGCTTCATGCGATTGGTGCCCTGATAAGAAGAGACCAGAGAGTTCTCTCTGTGCCACGTGAGGATACAATGAGGAGTCACCAACCTGCAGCCCTGACGAGGGCTCTCATCAGAACCCAACCGTGCTGGCATCCTGAGCTGGGAAATAAATTTCTGTTGTTTATAAGCCACCTGGTCAGTCCCATTTTATTATAGTAGCCTGAGCCAAGACAAGCCCCTGTCTCCAAATTCAGTCACCTCTGAGGGGTAGGGTTTCAGCATATGCAATTGGAAGAACACAGTTCGGTTCCTAACACTGCCCCTCCCTGAACACAACCTGATGAACAAGACAGAGGGTCCTTGTCCTCAAGGAGCCTATAGTCTGGGCAGGAAGTGAACAGGTAGAAGAGATGATAAACAAGGAAACTAATGAGTGACAGATAATAACAGGTTATAAGAAGTACTCAAAGGAAAAAAATAGGATATAATAAGAGAGAAGGGTCACTACCTGTTGCAGACTCAGGGGCTAGGAAAGGCCTCTTTGAGAAGATGTTTTAGTTTCTTTTTATATGCTATTAATTTAGATTTTGATCTTTAAAAACTAAAAGTGTTAATACTGTAAATGTAAGCCTTTGAATAACAACTAAGTACAGTTAAACTTGATAAATATTAAGTAAAAATGGGAACTTCTACCCATAAACCATTTTGATATATTTCCCTTTCTAGATAATAGTAATATAATTACTGAATCAAACCGTTACCCCTGACTATGGGTGACTCTGTAGTAAAGAATTTGTCTTCTGATTCAGGAGACACAGGAGATGTAGGTTTGATCCCTGGGTTGGGAAAATCCCCTGGAGAAGGGAATGGCAACCCACTCCAGTATTCTTGCCTGGTGAATCCCATGGACAGAGGAACCTGGTGGGCTACAGTCCATGGGGGTCACAAAGAGACACAGTTGAGCATGCATGCACAAATGACGCAGGATTACTAGGAAATATTGGTCTAGTATATTCTTGTTAACTAGAAGTTGGAGGTTATAATTTATTCTGCTGCTTATGTAAAGGCAATTGCGGAATATTCCATAGAACATAGGTAAAGCATTTTACAGCATATATTCCTAAAGCATAAGGTTTCCATAGTTTGAGTTTGTTAAAATATAAGGGAATCAGAAAAGCCCTGAACCTAAGAGGGTTGTGGTTTTTCTTGAATTCTGCAGTTTGAGAAGATGGTTTTAAGTTAAGAGCTAAAGGCTAAGAGATAGCTGGCTGCATCCATGTCTTTACATAGACCATCCCCTCTGCCAGGGGCATGCAGTCACGTGGGACGGAGTTCGGTGTGTTTGAGAAGAATGAACAAGAACAGGGTAACTTGCTCTGAGCAGTGTGGACAGGAATACGGGCAAAATTAGAAAAGCAGGCACCTTGCATGGGTTTAGATTAGGACATGAACAACAGACTGGTTCCAAATCGGAAAAGGAGTATGTCAAGGCTGTGTATTGTCACCCTGCTTATTTAACTTATATGCAGAGTACATCATGAGAAATGCTGGGCTGGAAGAAACACAAGCTGGAATCAAGATTGCCGGGAGAAATATCAATAACCTCAGATATGCAGATGACACCACTCTCATGGCAGAAAGTGAAGAGGAGCTTAAAAAGCCTCTTGATGAAAGTAAAAGAGGAGAATGAAAAAGTTGGCTTAAAGCTCAACATTCAGAAAACAAAGATCATGGCATCCGGTCCCATCACTTCATGGGAAATAGGGAAACAGTAGAAACAGTGTCAGACTTTATTTTGGGGGGCTCCAAAATCACTGCAGTTGGTGACTGCAGCCATGAAATTAAAAGACGCTTACTCCTTGGAAGGAAAGTTCTGACCAACCTAGATAGCATATTCAAAAGCAGAGACATTACTTTGCCGACTAAGGTCCGTCTAGTCAAGGCTATGGTTTCTCCAGTGGTCATGTATGGATGTGAGAGTTGGACTGTGAAGAAGGCTGAGTGCTGAAGAATTGATGCTTTTGAACTGTGGTGTTGGAGAAGACTCTTGAGAGTCCCTTGGACTGCAAGGAGATCCAACCAGTCCATCCTAAAGGAGATCAGTCCTGGGTGTTCATTGGAAGGACTGATGCTGAGGCTGAAGCTCCAATACTTCATGGAAAGAGTTGACTCATTGGAAAAGACTCTGACGCTGGGAGGGATTGGAGGCAGGAGGAGAAGGGGATGGCAGAGGATGAGATGGCTGGATGGCATCACCAACTCAATCGGCATGAGTTTGGGTAAACTCCAGGAGTTGGTGATGGACAGGGAGGCCTGGCGTGCTGTGATTCACGGGGTCGCAAAGAGTCAGACACGACTGAGCGAATGAACTGAACTGAAGGACAGTAGGAAGTTGTTGTTGTTGTTTTAAGCAGAATAGCTATGACATGATTCGTACTATGTGAGAATTAGAATCTATGGAGGCCACTGTAAAAGTGGGGTTTGCCATCAGACTGCTTCCAGTGAAGCCCACGATGGGACTATAAGAGCTTAGATTAGCAGGGTGTCCATGGAGATGGGAAGAGACTGGTTAGAGGGGAAAGCTCAGTTTTGAACTTGCTTCTTTGAGACGTTTGTGAGACACTCAAGCAGATGTGTCCAGAGGACAGTGATTCAGGCTGGGAGTTAAAAGGGGAGGCTGGGATTGTATGGAGTCTCCTTCGACCTCAGGGTTAAGTTGTTAGGTCATGTGGAAAGCCAAAGCATAAACAGTTAGAAGCTGCCTTTGCAAATGGCCTGTCTTAAACCTGTGCCTCTGGACACTCAAGAGCCAGGGTCTGCTGCTTTTTGTCTTTGCCTTGTGGCCACTGTCCCCATTTCCCTTTTCTCCTAGCAATACCTTCTCTGGGTTAATGAAAAACAAAATCTGGTTTGTGGAAATGGAAGAAATGAGGCTTTTCTTTGCCATGGGGATGGAGCTGAAATCACTGTTCTTGTGATACAACTTTAGTTATAAACTTGGGAATAATCAGCAATTGGATGGTTTTTAAAATACAGAAAAGGGAGGTGGGGATGAATTGGGAGATTGAGATTGACATATATACACTATTGATACTATGTATAAAATTGATGACTAGTGAGAATGTACTGTGTAGCCCAGGGAACCATATTTAGTGCTCCATGGTGACCTAAATTGGAAGGAAATTTAAAAAAGAGGAGATATATGTATAAGTTAAAGCTCAACATTCAGAAAATGAAGATCATGGCATCTGGTCCCATCACTTCATGGGAAATAGGTGGGGAAACAGTGGAAACAGTGTCAGACTTTATTTTGGGGAGCTCCAAAATCACTGCAGATGGTGACTGCAGCCATGAAATTAAAAGGCGCTTACTCCTTGGAGGAAAAGTTATGACCAACCTAGATAGCATATTGAAAAGCAGAGACATTACTTTGCTAACAAAGGTCCATCTAGTCAAGGCTATGGTTTTTCCAGTGATCATGTATGGATGTGAGAGTTGGACTGTGAAGAAAGCTGAGCTCTGAAGAACTGATGCTTTTGAACTGTAGTTTCTTGAGAGTCCCTTGGACTGCAAGGAGATTCAACCAGTCCATTTGAAGGAGATCAGCCCTGGGATTTCTTTGGAGGGAATGATGCTGAAGATGAAACTCCAATACTTTGGCCACCTCATGAGAAGAGTTGACTCATTGGAAAGGACTCTGATGCTGGGAGGGATTGGAGGCAGGAGGAGAAGGGGATGGCAGAGGATGAGATGGCTGGATGGCTGGGCTCTTCCTGACCCAGGGATCAAACCTGCATCTCCTGCGGCTCCTGTATTGCAGGCATATTCTTTACTGCTGGAGGAATTACCTGGGAAATTAAAAGTCCTGCAGCTGGGGATGTCCACGTGGGGCTCAGAGCAGGAGAATGTGAGTGGACAAGCCTGAGCAAGTGGAAAGCCTGAGCAAGAGGTCTTTGGAGCTGACCCCTAGGGCTTCCCTGGTGACTCAGCTGTAAACAATATGCCTGCAATATAGGAGCCACAGAAGACGTGGGTTTGATCCCCAGGTCGGGAAGATCAAGTATATAAATATGTAAAGAAACACTAGGGAAGCACAGAGCCCAGGTAAAGATGAAAGGTGCTCTGGTCACGTGAGTTGCCTGGGGGATCTGATTAAAACTCAGATTCCTAGGCAGCACGTCTGGGCTGGGGCCCAAGAGCCTGCCTTTCTAAAGCCCTCCCTTGTGTCACTGCAGGACTGAGAACAGAGGTGGCGAGCAAGGTTCTGAAGGGAACCTCTCAGCCCTCAGCTTCTTCTGCCCGTTTCTCCACCACAGACAGTCCTGAGCATCATCTGGAGGTGAGAACGAACCTCAGGGAAGGAACGAAATGCCCCCTCACCACCTGTTAGGTGTGGATGTGGGTCCCCCAGACCCCAAATCTCCTCCAAGTGCCACCCCACATACATTCCTGGAATGTGGGGGAGATCCCAGGAAGAAAGAGAAGGGAAGCGGATGGAGACGGGTGATGAGTGGACGGTTGTCATAAAAACCAAACCATCTGCACGGCAGCAGTGCCTTACTGCCTGTGGAGTCCCCCATCTGTGGCCAGAACAAAGGCAGAGAAATTCAAGGGGCTTCAAAGATCAAAACGGCCTAGAGGCTCTCCTGCAGAGAGACTTCGTTTCTAATTAGTCCCCCATCCTTAGCAAATTAATTGTGCCTATTTTGCAGTCGGTACTCCAAGGGCAAGGTATAGGGTGGAAGTTGGAACAAGGGGTCTTTTTTGGTTTTGTTTCCCCCTGTATTGCTATGGCTCCAAAGCAGAAGTCACTTTTTTTTTTTTTTTTTTTTTGGCCATGCCTCACGGCACTCAGGATCTTAGATTCCTGACCAGAGATCCAACTGGTGCCCCCTGCATTGAAAGCTCAGAGTCTTAGCCACTGGACTGCCAGGGAAGCCTGAGCAAGAGGTCTTCGGAGCTGACCTCCAGGGTGGTGAACTCATGGGGAGAGGGCAGTGGGCTCAGCCCTGATCCATTCAGCAGGGCCAGAAAGGAGTGGATCAGGGGAGAGGAATGCTTGCCGAGGCCAGGCTGGTCACAGGAACCGGTGGGGCTGGTGCTAGTAGAGGCAGCCCTGGGGACTAGAGACAAATGGACACTCTGTCTCCCCCACCAACCCACATAGGTAGGCAGCTACTCACTTTCACTGCCAACCAGAAATGCAGACCCATTTCTGGACGGTGTGCTAGGGTTTCCTTTTTGTTTTTGATAATATCAAATATCTGAAAATATGTTTTGTTTCAAGAGGAAATCTCCTGACTTATAGAAGTTGGCTCAAATTGTTTTGAAACATCGTGCCATCTATCCAAATATGTCTTGGGAACCACAAAGGAAGTGCAGAGTGCCAATGTGTAACCTCTGAGAGAGTGGACTGGAGGGAGTGGACTGGAGGAAGTACCTGGGAAATTAAATGGCCGGTGGCTGGGGATGTCCACTCAGGGCTCAGAGCAGGAGAATGTGAGTGGACAATTTCCAGAATGCCAAGGGAAGTACTCCTGAAGCCCCCTAGAAATCGCTGGGAGAGACTTTGAGGGGAAGTAAGGTCCTGCAAAAGCAGACAAAAGCAGAGACATTACTTTGCCAACAAAGGTCCATCTAGTCAAGGCTATGGTTTTTTAAGGCTGTGTATTGTCACCCTGCTTATTTAACTTATATGCAGAGTACATCATGAGAAATGCTGGGCTGGAAGAAACACAAGCTGGAATCAAGATTGCCGGGAGAAATATCAATAACCTCAGATATGCAGATGACACCACTCTCATGGCAGAAAGTGAAGAGGAGCTTAAAAAGCCTCTTGATGAAAGTAAAAGAGGAGAATGAAAAAGTTGGCTTAAAGCTCAACATTCAGAAAACAAAGATCATGGCATCCGGTCCCATCACTTCATGGGAAATAGGGAAACAGTAGAAACAGTGTCAGACTTTATTTTGGGGGGCTCCAAAATCACTGCAGTTGGTGACTGCAGCCATGAAATTAAAAGACGCTTACTCCTTGGAAGGAAAGTTCTGACCAACCTAGATAGCATATTCAAAAGCAGAGACATTACTTTGCCGACTAAGGTCCGTCTAGTCAAGGCTATGGTTTTTCCAGTGGTCATGTATGGATGTGAGAGTTGGACTGTGAAGAAGGCTGAGTGCTGAAGAATTGATGCTTTTGAACTGTGGTGTTGGAGAAGACTCTTGAGAGTCCCTTGGACTGCAAGGAGATCCAACCAGTCCATCCTAAAGGAGATCAGTCCTGGGTGTTCATTGGAAGGACTGATGCTGAGGCTGAAGCTCCAATACTTCATGGAAAGAGTTGACTCATTGGAAAAGACTCTGACGCTGGGAGGGATTGGAGGCAGGAGGAGAAGGGGATGGCAGAGGATGAGATGGCTGGATGGCATCACCAACTCAATCGGCATGAGTTTGGGTAAACTCCAGGAGTTGGTGATGGACAGGGAGGCCTGGCGTGCTGTGATTCACGGGGTCGCAAAGAGTCAGACACGACTGAGCGAATGAACTGAACTGAAGGACAGTAGGAAGTTGTTGTTGTTGTTTTAAGCAGAATAGCTATGACATGATTCGTACTATGTGAGAATTAGAATCTATGGAGGCCACTGTAAAAGTGGGGTTTGCCATCAGACTGCTTCCAGTGAAGCCCACGATGGGACTATAAGAGCTTAGATTAGCAGGGTGTCCATGGAGATGGGAAGAGACTGGTTAGAGGGGAAAGCTCAGTTTTGAACTTGCTTCTTTGAGACGTTTGTGAGACACTCAAGCAGATGTGTCCAGAGGACAGTGATTCAGGCTGGGAGTTAAAAGGGGAGGCTGGGATTGTATGGAGTCTCCTTCGACCTCAGGGTTAAGTTGTTAGGTCATGTGGAAAGCCAAAGCATAAACAGTTAGAAGCTGCCTTTGCAAATGGCCTGTCTTAAACCTGTGCCTCTGGACACTCAAGAGCCAGGGTCTGCTGCTTTTTGTCTTTGCCTTGTGGCCACTGTCCCCATTTCCCTTTTCTCCTAGCAATACCTTCTCTGGGTTAATGAAAAACAAAATCTGGTTTGTGGAAATGGAAGAAATGAGGCTTTTCTTTGCCATGGGGATGGAGCTGAAATCACTGTTCTTGTGATACAACTTTAGTTATAAACTTGGGAATAATCAGCAATTGGATGGTTTTTAAAATACAGAAAAGGGAGGTGGGGATGAATTGGGAGATTGAGATTGACATATATACACTATTGATACTATGTATAAAATTGATGACTAGTGAGAATGTACTGTGTAGCCCAGGGAACCATATTTAGTGCTCCATGGTGACCTAAATTGGAAGGAAATTTAAAAAAGAGGAGATATATGTATAAGTTAAAGCTCAACATTCAGAAAATGAAGATCATGGCATCTGGTCCCATCACTTCATGGGAAATAGGTGGGGAAACAGTGGAAACAGTGTCAGACTTTATTTTGGGGAGCTCCAAAATCACTGCAGATGGTGACTGCAGCCATGAAATTAAAAGGCGCTTACTCCTTGGAGGAAAAGTTATGACCAACCTAGATAGCATATTGAAAAGCAGAGACATTACTTTGCTAACAAAGGTCCATCTAGTCAAGGCTATGGTTTTTCCAGTGATCATGTATGGATGTGAGAGTTGGACTGTGAAGAAAGCTGAGCTCTGAAGAACTGATGCTTTTGAACTGTAGTTTCTTGAGAGTCCCTTGGACTGCAAGGAGATTCAACCAGTCCATTTGAAGGAGATCAGCCCTGGGATTTCTTTGGAGGGAATGATGCTGAAGATGAAACTCCAATACTTTGGCCACCTCATGAGAAGAGTTGACTCATTGGAAAGGACTCTGATGCTGGGAGGGATTGGAGGCAGGAGGAGAAGGGGATGGCAGAGGATGAGATGGCTGGATGGATGACTCAATGGACGTGAGTCTGAGTGAACTCCGGGAGTTGGTGATGGACAGGGAGGCCTGGCGTGCTGCAGTTCATGGGGTCGCAGAGAGTCGGACACGACTGAGCGACTGAAGTGAACTGAACTCCAGTATCTATCTGCTTCTGTGGTCTCAAGACACCCACTGCTCACATGTGTGTGTGTCTTCAGGGGGCCCTCCAGTTCCTGGGTGTCTTTCTCTCCTCCTCTTAGAAGCACATGAGTGCCATTAGACTAGAGGCCATTGCTGTTCCCATATGACCTCTTCTTAACTAATTCCATCTGCAAAACCCACTTCCAAACAGGCTTACAGTCGGAGGAGCTAGAGATCAGGACTTCAGTGCACCCTCTGGGAACACAACTCAACCCATAATGAGGGCCCCAGGATAAGCTCTGAGGAATAGCAACATCAAGGGTCAGGCAGGCTGGACAATCGTGAAAAAACTAGCACCACGATGCCTGTCTTTTCCGCTGGGTCCATGTTCCTATTAACATGTCTGTCTTTCCCTTAAGAATGTGAGACCCATAAAGACAGGGGCTGCACCTCTCTTGCTTACCACAGCCCCCCAACAACCAACCATCTGTGGGTAGAAAATGTGGAACGAAATCGTTTTTACTGTAGTTTCCCAAACCACAGTCTTCGTTTCTTATAGGAAAATTATAAAAAGTTTCCAGAGACATTTCACCAATGATCTCTTGACTTTCCAAACTGGTCTTTCCCCTTTCTGACCACGTCTGTATTTATTCAGGTTTCATGCATGTTCCTGAGGCCAAACAGTGCAAAGTGAGCCATCACGTAAGAATCACGAATGTGATGCCTTGTTTTATCGTCTTTGCCCCGGTCATTTTATGGACAGTCCTAGGCTACTTCAGTCTTTTTGAAAAGGGATCTTTCTAGCTTTCATTCTTTAGTGCAATGGCTGTGCAACCTTGGGGTACAAACGTGGTCCCATCTCTCTTGTTTTACTAGTTCATTGCTCCAGTGTCTAAAGGATGACTTAGCTGAACGCGAGTGGCTCTTGAGAACTTTCACTCTCCTCTCAGGGATTCTGGAGGTTTAGACAGACTCAAGAAGAGCTCGTAAGATTTCCATACCCAGGAGGAGAGGTCATCGCATCCTATTTCTGCTGCAGTTGACTCTCATTACCACAAGGTGTCGCTGTTGAGGACTTGCTCTGAGCCATCTCATGCTGATTTCTTCTAGACGGCCTCTTAGAAAGGCTGAGATCCTGTCCCAAGCTGTTGCATGTCTGTATGAAGGACAAACCCACACTCTCAGTGCAATATTCCATAAAAACACCAGATTTTTCTATCTGGTCTCTCTGCTTTCATTCTTGCTCTAATGACTTATCCTAAAAGTGGAGAGGAAGCAGTGTCTAAGTGGAAGAAAGAGTTGATGGTAGAGCTGGAAGAAAAAAGTGCATTAAAGATGCTCTTTTATACCTGAAAATGTACTAAATAGTGTCACATAGCCATAGAGTGAAGCCTTGAGTTATAATTTATAGTGTATATTTACAAAATTGGGCTCACTGAGAACCTTGGGAGGAAAAAGAATAATCACTAGAGAGTGCAGAAGGCTGTCACCAAATTCCTTATCTGCAAGTGTCTGGAATAAAGAGCACTGGATGGATAAGAGGACCTGGATTCCAGTCCTTGTCCTGTAGTATGAACTTGAGAAGTCACTCAGTTTCTTTGACCCCAGTGCCTAAATCTGTACACTAGGGACAGTACCAGTCCCTTTCATCTTGTGGTGATACTCTTGTGAGAATCAAATGGACTGATTTATTTATAGTGTATATTTACAAAATTGGGCTCACTGAGAACCTTGGGAGGAAAAAGAATAATCCCTAGAGAGTGCAGAAGGCTGTCACCAAATTCCTTATCTGCAAGTGTCTGGAATAAAGAGCACTGGATGGATAAGAGGACCTGGATTCCAGTCCTTGTCCTGTAGTATGAACTTGAGAAGTCACTCAGTTTCTTTGACCCCAGTGCCTAAATCTGTACACTAGGGACAGTACCAGTCCCTTTCATCTTGTGGTGATACTCTTGTGAGAATCAAATGGACTGATTCAGAAACTTTAAAGCCCTATGTAAATATGAAGTCTTTCCCAACAGGTTTTTTTTTTTTTTAATTAACCGATTTTATTTTTAAGCAGTTTCAGGTTTATAGAAAAATTGAACAGAAAGTACAGAGTTCCCATAGAAGCCCTCGACTGCCTCTGTAGTTTCCACTATTATTAAATCCTTGCATTCATCTGTTACAATGAGCTAAACCCATAGTTTATGTTAGGGCCATTCTTCGTGCATTCCATGGGCTTTGGCAAACGCTTAGTGACATATATCCAGTGTTGCACAGAATGGTTTCACTGCCCTATGAGTCCCTGCGCACCCGCATTCATCTCCTATCTCCCCACAGCCCCAGCAACCACTGATCTTTTCACTGAGTCTCTAGCTTTGCTTTCCAGATGTCATAGAGTTGGACTCAGACAGCGTGTAGCCTTTCAGATTGGCTTTTTTCACTGAGTATTATATTTAAAGTTGCTCCATGTCTTTTCATTGATAGCTCTTTTTTATTGTTGAAAAATATTCATTATGGATGTATTCCCAGCCGGCATTTTATTGAAAGTGAAAGCCCAAAGACTGCATTGTATGAGAGTTAATTAAATATCAAGAGCTCCGGAAAGAGAAAAAGACGGTGCAGAGGGCAGCTTGGTGAGAGGGTAGGGTGGGCAGGGAAGTGACACCTCATCTCTCCTCATTTTCGTGCAGATGCTGTGTGTTGGAGGAGGCAGGGATTTATGGGCTGCAAGTAAACATAAGAACCACAATATTTCCCTTCTTCTGCCTCCTGGAAACACAGCTCAGCTGATAGCAACCCGGTCCCATGAGTGTAGGGCCTAAAGCGTAAGGCCAAGCACAGTACCGGGCACGGCGCTGGTGGTAGACTAAGGGGGAAAAAAAAAAGCTCAAGTCTTGTATCCTACCCCACATCACTCCTAGCTATACGGATGACACACAAGCACGTGCAGTAAATGCTTGAAGGAATAGTAGAGGAAACATAGGGTTGATCCCAGACTTGGGGACCAAGGGAAAGTGCAAGGAAGAGGCAGAAAGATCCAGGCATTAATGATCTGTGATAAAGCTCTGGAAATACTATCCCTAAGCCCAAGATCCCCTTTACAAACTGCTGAGCATGGCAGAGCGACTGTGTGCGTCAGCTTCAAGTCAAGACATCCCTAAGATCTCTGACAATAAAGAAAATAGCAGCCTCCTGCCAGCCAGTACACCCAGAGGAAAAGAGTAACTTGTGTGCCTGTGGAGCCCCGATTCTCCTTCTACTGCCGGATCTTCACCGCCACCTAGTGGTGGTCCATTTAGGCTGGCTGCGCTACCAATGCAACTAGGGAAAACCTCACGCCCTGGTTTAAAACTGAAAGGATTAAAGCATCCTTCTTAAGGTTCAAGATAAGAGACTATGTGGAAATCATGCATAAATTGAGAGCTTTAGACTTAACGTCAGAGAATTTTAAGTCACAGAACTTAATCTCAGCAATTACATGCACAATTAGTAGCAGGGTTTTGGATTTGTGCTTATCTCCCTGCAGCTTGGGGTACTTGAGCAATTTTGGACAGTGAGGCTGAGATCAAGAGTTAAAGTTGTGCAAAGAAGTACGGAACTGAGAAGAGGAAGAGAGAATCTGATCCAGCCCCTGCCCCCAGGCAGAGAAAGTGCTGTTTCCTTTTCCCTGCTCTAGCCAGCCATCTTTTCTCTTACTCTCTTTTTCACCTTTCACTTGTTTCCCAGCTTCACTGAGAAAAAACTGACTCATAGTCTGCTAGTCCACCCATCTCAGTGTACAGAGGTTTCAAAGTTATCACTCACACCTATTCTGGTTTCCTCAGTGCTTATCAGTTTGATGTTAGCAAAACAATCAGATCAAATTAATATTCACTGTATTATCAGGGCTTCATGCTTCAGGAGCATTTGTATCTGGAATAAATAATTCTGTAACTGGAACGTTTCAATTAGCTTTGAAGAGATTTGGAGAAAATAGTTGATGGATCTAAGCTGAATATTTTAAAAATGTACTTCTATATATTCTATATGTTAGAAATAAATAATTCAATATTGAAATTTAAACATTATCATTTACAAGAATACTAAAAACATGAAAAAATAAAGATACATTTAACAAAATGTGTCCAAGACATGTACAGTATTGTATACAATTGCTGTTGTTCAGTTGCTAAGTCATGTCAGACTCTTTGTGACCCCGTTAATCTGATCCAGCCCCTGCCCCCAGGCAGAGAAAGTGCTGTTTCCTTTTCCCTGCTCTAGCCAGCCATCTTTTCTCTTACTCTCTTTTTCACCTTTCACTTGTTTCCCAGCTTCACTGAGAAAAAACTGACTCATAGTCTGCTAGTCCACCCATCTCAGTGTACAGAGGTTTCAAAGTTATCACTCACACCTATTCTGGTTTCCTCAGTGCTTATCAGTTTGATGTTAGCAAAACAATCAGATCAAATTAATATTCACTGTATTATCAGGGCTTCATGCTTCAGGAGCATTTGTATCTGGAATAAATAATTCTGTAACTGGAACGTTTCAATTAGCTTTGAAGAGATTTGGAGAAAATAGTTGATGGATCTAAGCTGAATATTTTAAAAATGTACTTCTATATATTCTATATGTTAGAAATAAATAATTCAATATTGAAATTTAAACATTATCATTTACAAGAATACTAAAAACATGAAAAAATAAAGATACATTTAACAAAATGTGTCCAAGACATGTACAGTATTGTATACAATTGCTGTTGTTCAGTTGCTAAGTCATGTCAGACTCTTTGTGACCCCGTGGACTGCAGCACGCCAGGCTTCCCTGTCCTTCACTATCTCCCTGAGTTTGCTCAGACTCATGTCCATTGAGTCAGTGATGCCATCCAACCATCTTATTCCTCTGTTGCCTCCTTCTCCTCTTGCCCCCAATCTTTCCCAGCATCAGGGTCTTTTGAAGTGAGTCGGCTCATCACATCAGGTGGTCAAAGTGTTAGAGCTTCAACTTCAGCATCAGTCCTTCCAATGAATATTCAGGATTGGTTTCCTTTAGGATGGACTGGTTGGATCTCCTTGCAGTCCAAGGGACTCTCAAGAGTCTTCTCCAGCACCAGGGTTCCAAAGTATCAATTCTTTATGGTCAGCCTTCTTTATGGTCCAAATCTCGTATCTGTACATGACTACTGGAAAAGCCATAGCTTTGACTATATGAACCTTTTTTGGCAAAGTGATGCCTCTGCTTTTGTAATACACTGTCTAGGTTTGTCATAGCTTTTCTTCCAAAGAGCAAGTGTCTTTTAATTTCATGGCTGCAGTCACCATCCATAGTGATTTTGCTGCCTAAAAGGAAGGTATGGGTATTCTGCAGGAAAAATAGTAACATTGTCACTGTTCTCATAGAATTTAGAATATCAGGTGGGGGAGGGGCCTGGCACTAATACAATTACAAAATTGAATTGTATTACAGATACAATTGTAAAACACTCAGATTATGATGAATTCCTTGAAGGACAAAGGAGCTCTGGGTGAGTGTAACAGGAGGAAACTAACTTAAATGAATGACCCAGGGAAGGGGTCTGGGGTGAAGTGACCACTTAGTCAAGAGGAGGAAGATGAGTGAATTAGGTGATAAGTGAATGTGCCAGCCTCAGGTGAAGACCTTGAAGTTGGAAAGATCTTGGTACATTCTGAGAGAGAAAAATAATTTTGAGTGAATATTTATTTATTTATTTTATTATGGGTGATGTTTAAAAGATTAAATATGAAAACGACAGGAAATTCCTGGGCAATAAATACAGGTCAATTTCTGATCATTTGATAGAGGGTTTTCAAGACTATGACTGAGATTCAACTGTATGTCATATAAGAGGTTTTTTATGGTTGGTTTGTTTACATTTATTTATTTCTTTGGCTGCATCAGGGCTCAGCTGTGACACTCGGGATCTTCCGTCTCCATCATGGAGTGTGGGATCTTTAGCTGTGACATGTAAGCTCTCAGTTGCCGCACATGAGATCTAGTTCCCTGACCCAGGATGAACCAGGACTCCCTGCGTTGGGAACTTGGACCACCAGGAACATCCCAAATTGCTTGCTCCAGAATATTTAGAATTGAGTTCCTCTGGGAAAACTGGGTTTTGCAAAACAGTATTGGAGGCCTTGCTTGATGTAATCAGTGTGAACCCTATCATCATTCCCTGTTGTGTGTGTGTGTGTGTGTGTGTGTGTGTGTGTGTGCATTAGTTGCTCAGTCGTGTCCGACTCTTTGAGACCCCGTGTACCGTAGCCTGCCAGGTCCCTCTGTCCATGGGATTTTCCAGACAAGAATACTGGAGTGGGTTGCCATTGCCTTCTCCCTGTTACTCCTATATTAAACAAGCAACTGGAAAGCTCCAGCCAGGGCCCAGATGTTATCAGGAGGAGGACATGGCTGAGGAAAAGGAGACGCCTTCACAAGAGAAGTCACATTCAGGAAACGACAGGGCCTGTAGAGATCATGGATGAGTATGAGAATGGCAGAGGGTGCTATAAAATCCATGTTAAACGTGGAATATAGTCTCTCTCCTAGGAACCTGCTGGTTTCTTGAAAGGCCTCATTTACATGTTTCCAATCTGTTAGTTACTACTAACAGTGGATATTAAAGGTCACAACAAGGAAGAGATTTTAAGCCTAAATACCAGGAGAACCCCACATCATACTTTCCTTAGTGGAAACAAAGTAGTCTAAAGAAGAATCTGTGTGCCTAAAATACACACATAAACCCAAACGAATGTTGAAAGAATCTGTACATAATTTTCTATAAGAGAAATTCTGGGGGAGGAGCATCTATTCCCACAAGCAGATTCCATCAGAGAGGCTTCATATAAAACTATTCATGGTGATAAATTTTCTAACTTTTAACTCTACTTTCATGTTAATGAATCTGTAGCCAATGAGTATGGCCCAGGTCCAGGAGAATGGTTAGAGAATGATCTGATTTTTTTTTAAGTATTTGTTTGTATATTTAGGCTGCACCAGGTCTTAGCTGCAACATGAGGGATCTTTGGATGCAGCATTCAAACTCTTAGTTATGGCATGTGGGATCTGGTTCCCTGACCAGGGATCGAACCCGGGCCCCCTGCATTGGGAGTGTGGAGTTTTAGCCACTGAGCCACCAGGTTAGTCCCCTGGCAAATGATTTTAGGAACTATAAAAGGTTAAACATACCAACTGATGCCAACTAGCCCTTTCTGCCATCTATTTTCATCTGTTTTCCCCTTAAATTTTCAGCAGCATCTTTTTAAAAATGTCCTCACTGTGTCTGCTACTCACCGAGATCCAATGACTTGCACTTTATCAGGTCAGTGCTCTTGGCTGCAAGGAACAGAAAACCCTGACTCTGACTTAGACAATAATGGACTTTATTATTTCACATTATAGGATGTCCAAGTTTGAGCAAACTCCAGGCATAGTTCAACCATTTGCCTCAATGATGTCACCAAGCACCCAAGTTCTTTCCATCTCTTCCTGCTCATCCTCTGTGAGCTGGCTTTGCCCTGGGGCTGGCCCCCTTCATGGCCGAACAATAGTTGTAGCGCCTTTAGGTATTATGTACACATATGACCCTATCTGGGGTTTCCCAGGCAGTGCTGGTGGTAAAGAACCCACCTTCCAATGCAGGAGACATAAGGGATGTGGGTTTGATCCCTGAGTTGGGAAGGCCCCCTCAAGGAGGGCATGGCAACCCACTCTAGTATTCTTGCCTGGAGAATCCCATGCACAGGGGAGCCTGGCAGGCTGTGGCCCACAGGGTTGCAAAGAGTCAGACACGACTGAAGTGACTAAGTATACATGTACACACATGATCCTATCTGTGGGGAAAAGTGGGACGGACCATCCCTTTCATTTTTGTAAACAGCATTACTGTGGTGTAATTCACACGTCATACCACTCTTTCATCCGAAGGTTATAGTATATTCATAAAACTGTGCAACTGTCACCACAACCAACTCTAGAACAGTTCATCCCTACCCCCAAAAGGCATCTCATACCCATTAACAGTCATTTTCTATTTCTCCCTAATCCTAATCCTGTCTCCAGCCCTAGCCTCAGTTCAGTTCAGTCGCTCAGTCGTGTCTGACTCTTTGCGACCCCATGAACCACAGCACGCCTGGCCTCCCTGTCCATCACCAACTCCAGGAGTCCACCCAAACCCATGTCCATTGAGTCGATGATGCCATCCAGCCATCTCATCCTCTGTCATCCCCTTGTCCTCCTGTCCTCAATCTTTCCTAGCATCAGGGTCTTTTCCAATAAGTCAGCTCTTCACATGAGGTGGCCAAAGTATTGGGGTTTCAGCCTCAACATCAGTCCTTCCAATGAACACCCAGGACTGATCTCCTTCAGAGTGGACTGGTTGGATCTCCTTGCAGTCCAAAGCACTCTCAAGAGTCTTCTCCAACACCACAGTTCAAAAGCATCAATTCTTCGATGCTCAGTACCAAATATGGCAGCATGATGTGTGAAGGAGACACAAATCCCTATCTTTGACCATGCAGAATATTCTCCAGGCATGAGTTGGAGCCCAGGGAAGCTCCACCTGGCAACTGGGAATTGATTTTCTGCTCTTTGGGAACCTCACGCAACTGTTAGCAATACTGAACAAAGAACGCAGCAGCAGAGTGTAAGCCACGCCCTTGTCTCTGACTGTGCACCTCTGGATAGCTCTTTGGCCTCATCTAAGGCATGAAAGTGCCGTCGAACCTCAGGGCTGGCGCCCAGCATCTAAGGGCTGCGGTGTCCGACCTGGGCGTCCCTCTCTGTAACCTGAAATTCTCATCGTGGCCCAGCAGAGACGTTCCAGGACTCTCCCTATGAGAGAGGACCAGTCTCCAGTCCTTGATTAATGAAATCAATACCTGCAAAAAAAAAAGGGGGGGGGGAAGGGGCGGGGAGAAGGAAGCAGAATGAGGCAGAAGGAGTAGCTGAGCTGTGACTCAGACTGACCGCCTCAGCTGGCCCCGTGAGGAGCTCTGAGGCTAGAATAACCGTCAGAGGTCTCTTATTTGGGGTTGAATTTAACCAAAGATCAAATTGCCAACATCCACTGGATCATCATAAAAGCAAGAGAGTTCCAGAAAACATGTATTTCTGCTTTATTGACAACGCCAAAGCCTTTGACTATGTGGATCACAAAAAACTGTGGAAAATTCTTCAAGAGATGGGAATACCAGACCACCTGACCTGCCTCCTGAGAAATCTGTATGCAGGTCAGGAAGCAACAGTTAGAACTGGACATGGAACAGACTGGTTCCAAATCAGGGAAGGAGTACATCAAGGTATATTGACACCCTGCTTGTTTAACTTATATGCAGAGTACATCATGAGAAACGCTGGGCTGGAAGAAGCACAAGCTGGAATCAAGATTGTCAGGAGAAATAACAATAACCTCAGATATGCAGATGACACCACCCTTAAGGCAGAAAATGAAGAACTAAAGAGCCTCTTGATGACAGTGAAAAAGGAGAGTGAAAAAGTTGGCTTAAAACTCAACATTCAGAAAACTAAGATCATGGCATCCAGTCCCTTCACTTCATGGCAAATAGATGGGGAAACAATGGAAACAGTGTCAGATTTTATTCTTTTGGGCTCCAAAATCACTGCAAATGATGAGTGCAACCATGAAATTAAAAGACAATTGCTTCTTGGAAGAAAAGTTGTAATCAACCTAGACAGCATATTAAAAAGCAGAGACATTACTCTGTCAACAAAAGTCCATCTAGTCAAAGCTATGGTTTTTCCAGTAGTCATGTACAGATGTGAGAGTTGGACTATAAAGAAAGCCAAGCACTGAACTGTGGTTTGAACTGTGGTGTTGGAGAAGACTCCTGAGAGTCCCTTGATCTGCAAGGAGATCCAACCAGTTCATCCTAAAGGAAATCAGTCCTGAATATTCATCGGAAGGCCTGATGCTGTAGCTGAAACTCCAGTATTTTGGCTACCTGATGCGAAGAGCTGACTCATTGGAAAAGACCCCGATGCTGGGAAAGATTGAAGGCAGGAGAAGAAGGGGACGACAGAGGATGAGATGGTTGGATGGCATCACTGACTGGATGGACTTGAGTTTGAGTAAGCTCTGGGAGTTGCTGAAGGACAGGAAGCCTGGCATGCTGCAGTCCATGGGGTCGCAGAGTCAAACACTACTGAGCGACTGAACTGAACTGACCAGGCTTTTCTGCTTTCTTTTAGATCATACTAAGTGCCCATCCGCAGCCTGGGCAGTGCCATGCTCTCATCCAATTGTGGCGATAAGTCACAGACCACAGAAGGAGGACTCTTCACTGCTGTGAAACTCGATACACTGTGTGCACAGATACACAGACAGCTAACACAGCTGTCCTCCCCGGGCACTCACAAGCCAGCATGCACACGAGCACATTCGATGCGGTCAGATCACACCCACTCGGGACAAGGATGTGCCAGCCAGCCTGGATTCTGTTGCTTGTTGGTCCTAATGACAGACATGAGTATAGAGCTCCCTGATGATGTGTGATCCAAAGCAAAGATAAAATCAGCTCTAGAACAACAGAAAAAGTGTATGTATAAAGAAAGTATACAAATACAAAGTATACATCTCCATATAGGGTATAGATATATACTTTAAGGAAAAGCTTTATTCTACATTTCTTCATTTTTTGATTGGAAACTTCTTGAAAAACTCATTTAAGCTGAACTTTTCTCACCTGGGGGAAACACTGTTCTGCTGAAGCCCTGAAGCTTAATCTGCCCATTGGACCGTGTAGCATGAAGTTCCAAATTTTTCTAACCTGCAGGCAAGCGGTTCAGTAACTTATTTTCAAATGTGGATGTTTTAAATGGTTGGAAAAGAGTTGAAAATAACTGTCACACCTAAAATATCACAACATTTTACAGCTAGGCAAGATTTTATTTTTTAATGATGATCTAGTCTTCTAATTTACAGGTGGATGATTTAAGAAATTCACCCAACCCTTAATATGACCCCTTGAGGATTAGAACTTGGCAAGTATGCTTTACTGCACCATAATCTCATCGGCCTGTCTCATTTCTCTTACATCGTTCATATAAGGGGGCGATAGGAACGATGTGTGTCTTTACGCAGTAAAAGGGGAAACTAGGCTGCAAACTCTATGAAGGCAGGGACCATGGGGAGGGGTGATATACAGGCGTGCAGCCCCTGTGCCTAGCGCATGCGCAACTCTCTGCAACTGTTGGTTGACCAATAATGGATGTGAGAAGGAAAGAAAACATTCTTGATTGACTGGCACGGTCTCCACCCTACAGGTGCTAGTCAGGGGAAGAGTGGGAGGACAGAGAATTAGAACTGCCCTCAGGTGGTCTGCCTGTGCCCTGACGTCTCTGCCCTCTCTTGCTAGGATTTATTCACTACATTGTGGATGCTTTGGAACTGTGGTGTTGAAAAAGACTCGTGAGAGTCCCTCGCGCTGAAAGGAGATCCCACCAGTCCATCCTAAAGGAGATCAGTCCTGAATATGCATTGGAAGGAGGACTGATGCTGAAGCTGAAATTCCAATACCTTGGCTACCTGATACGAAGAAAGGACTCATTTGGAAAAGACCCTGATGCTGGGAAAGATTGAAGGCAGGAGAAGGGGGATGACAGGACGAGATGACTGGATGGCATCACCGACTCAATGGATATGTTTGGGTAAGCTCAGGGTGTTGGTGATGGACAGGGAGGCCTGGCATGCTGCAGTCCATGGGGTCGCAAAGAGTAGGACACGACTGAGAGACTGAACTGAACGTTGTGGCCAGAGGTGTTTAACATGCAAATCAGATCACGTCATTCCCTTGACCCTCCGGGTCTTCCCGTCCTGTTTCCTATAACGTGGTTGGAGCTCCTTACTGCCTTGGCCTGTCTTGCCCACCTCTCCGCCTTCACCCCTGTCACCCACTCCTTAGTTCTCTCTGCTTCACCCACGCTGGTCCCTGACTTGGTAAACTGCCTCAGACTTTACAGCTTTTGCCCTGATTGCTCCCTCCCTCAGAAAAGAGGACCTTGCTTGACCTGCTCCTTCTCGACTTCGGGTCTCAGATTAATTGTCCCTTATCGGGGGAGGCCTAACTTAAAACAGTTCTCTCCACCCACTTTCTATCACCTCATTTCATTTTCTCGTGTACATGTTGTTTGGTGGCTAAGTCGAGTCTGACTCTTCACGACCCCATGGACTGTGTAGCCCGCCAGGCTCCTCTGCGCTCCACTGTCTCCCTGAGTTTGCTCAAATCATGTCCATAATGAATGAGTGGTATATATCACTGCCTAAAATTCTCTGATTTGGCGCCAGATCCTAAAACAGTGTTTGCCTTTTGAAGTGAAGTCGCTCAGTCGTGTCCGACTCTTTGCGACCCCATGGGCTGTAGCCTACCAGGCTCCTCTGTCCATGGGATTTTCCAGGCAATAGCCCTGGAGTGGATTGCCAACTCCTCCTCCAGGGGACCTTCCTAACCAGGGTTCGAACCCGGGTCTCCCGCATTGTAGACAGACGCTTTACCGTCTGAGTCACCAGGGAAGTCTCGCCTTTTAGGCTTGTCATAAAATATTGTTGAGCGACAGAGGGGTAGGTGGTAAGGATGAATGGCTGAATGAGTGAGTGAGTGAAGTTGCTCAGTCGTGTCCGACTCTGGGACCCCATGGACTGTAGCCCGCCAGGCTCCTCGGTTCCACAGAATTCTCCAGGCAAGAATACTGGAGTATTTCCTTCTCTAGGAGATCTTCCCGACAGAGGGACTGAACCCAGATCTCCTGCATTGTAGGCAGACGCTTTACCGTCTGAGCCACAAGGATGGAGATCAAATAAATGTTTGATCAAAACCCGAAGACAGTCCCCTGGCGGCGGCGGACCCTGAAGACCGCGCCCTCCCTGCACGCCCGGAACCCGCGGCGGAACCCGAGGGCGGGGGTAGCTGTTTCCCTTCAAAGAGCGGGGGACTCTTAAGGGAGCACACAGGAAAGGCAGGGCGGCGAGCAGGGCCAGCCGTGGTGAGTGCGGCGGTGCTGGCGCTGGGGGCCGGGAGCGGGTTTCGAGGACCGTGCAAGTGCTGGCGCGCTGGACGCGGGGGTGTGGGGCGGAGCCCTTGGGGCCCGGCCTAGGTGACCGCTGCCGGAACGCCGCTGCGGGCGGAGGGTGTGGGAGCGAGGGCTGGGCGGAGCGGCACTGGGAGAGCTCCGAGCATCGGATGGCGGGGTTCCTGTTGCCCCTGCGGGAGGCACATGCCCTGGGCTGTGCTCCCAGAGCTGTCGCTAACTTGCGTGACCCTTCCTTTTCTTGCTGACGGGGGTAAGATGGGGGGGGGGGTGCGGTGGGACGCGGAGAAGAAAGCGATTCAGCTAACTTATTTGCAAAATAGGGCTAATGGTCTCTGGTCGGTTGATTCATTCATTCCAGCTGCGTTACTAGGTTCTGTTACCTGCTTTGTGAGGGTTCACAGTCTAAGGAAAGCCCCACCGTTATGTGAGGGGGGTCGAATACGATTGGAATTTGGGAGTTCTTATCTTGGGGGGAAAGCAAACATGCATTTCGGATGAGACGTGCGACCATCATTTCTCCAATGACTATTATATGCCAACTTTTATTTTTTTAGTAAAAAAAAAATTTTTTTTAAACTGGGAATAAGAATTCTGTTGGATACTTAGAAAGCATGTACATTGGTAACTCGTATGTTGCATATTGTGATGATGACCTAAATAAGGAGACATTTACAGAGTGCATCGAGACCTGGTACAGTGGGAACCTTACAGCCAAATGAGTTGATCAGAGCAGCTGTATCCTCATTTTGGGGTCGCAAAGAGTCGGACACGACTGAGCCACTGACTGAACTGATCCCCATTTTATTCATAAAAACGTAAGAGACAGGTTAAATGACTTACCCAGGCTCTCACTGCCAGTAAGTGACAGAAGTAGGGCTTGAATCTAGCCGAAGTCTTAGACCAGTGCTCTTTCCACTGCTGGAGGTTGCTTGCATGTTCTGCACTAGATTTATAATGCACAGACCCATCCACTTGTGACGCAAGGCAGTTCCAGTGGGGCATGGGTGGCCTTAAAACAGACTCTTACAGCTCTTAAATTGTTCTCTAATTTCTGTCCTTGGCCTGGGTATTTTATATGCACTCCATCTTGACCTCCTTCACACTGAGTCCCAAATCTATATCTTCTATCCAGTTTCTCCTGGCTTCTAACTGCTAAGTCCAGATAGCCATTGATCATTTCCATTGGATTCCTCATGGGAATCTCAAACTCAGCATCTCCTACACCACATGTAACACCTTTCTTCACGAACCTACTCCCCGGATCTCATGATTGAAATCATTATTCAATACATTGCCCAGGTACAAACCTGGCTTGGTATCTCTTCTTTCACCATCTATAATCAGTGGATCACGGGTGAAGATGTTAGTTGCTCAGTTGTGTCTGATCTTTTCGACCCCATGGACTGTAGCCCACCTGGCTCCTCTGTCCATGGGACTTTTCCAGGCTAGAATACTGGAGTGGGTTTCCATTCCCTTTGCCAAGGAATCTTCCCAACCCAGGAATTGAACCCAGGTCTCCTGCCTTGTAGGCAGATTCTTTACTGTGTGAACTACTAAGAAAGCCCTAATTGATCGCTCATTGCTGCCAAATTCTATTTTCTAAAGATCTCCCAAGTTCATCCCCCTTTGTTCTTTCCTTCATTTATGTGTCTAAAGATTGTATTAACTTCCTGCCGGCTCCTTGTAGCTTTGAGCTCAGCTTCCATCCCATTTTCTGTTTTGCTAAAAAGTGATTTTTCTACAGTCCAAATGTGATCCTGTCCCTCACTTAGTTAAATCCCTTCAGAGTTTTTTATTATTGTCAAATAATTTCCAAAGTGTTTAGCATGGATTCAAGGTCCTGCCTGAAGTTTTCCAAACTTCTTGGACCTTCCCCATCCTTTATCTCCAAACTAGTCTTTGTCAGAGTGTGGTGCTGACTCCATGAGAAGCACGGGAGTACTGGTTAATAATGAACATGATAATGCAGAAAGTAGCCTCTGCGCAGGTACCCAATCGAACCTTGGAGGCAGAGTTTGGGGTGAAGAAAAGCATAGCTTTATCGCTTTGCCAGGCAAAGGGGGACACAGTGGGATCATGCCTTCAAAACCTGTGTGTCTCTGGGGGACTTGGTTTTACAGGAATTGTTTACAGGCAGGGTTGTTAATAAGGATCAGTTGTGCAGGGCCTGCGCCCCTTTAATCTGGCCTCAGGTGGGTTTCTGATGTGCTTCTGTGATTCTCTATCACACTGTGACCTTCTCTGGGATGAAGAATGCTTCATCGAGTAATTAACATGTTCCATCTGTTGGAGGTTTTACTTCTGGGGAAGAGCACCAAGAGTCCTTCCGTTTATCACTTGAGGCAGAATCAGGACTTTGCCCCCCAAGGCTGAACTATTGGTTGTTTTTCCCCCTCCCTTGTCTCTGTATCCCCCTCCCTTCCCTGATTAGCAACTGTTTGAACCTGCCCTTTGGAACTTGGGGAAGGTCAAGAAATGGGGGGCACAGGCTTTTGTGCCCAGGAGCTCCACAGGGTACTGGTCTGTTTCACTGGCAGCCCAACCAGAATAAGTCAGAATCTCTGGGTCATGCCCAAGAATCCGCATTTTAAACAAGTTCTTTGAATTTTAACAAGATTTACACTAGAGTTTGAGAGGCCTTGTTCTCACCTTCCACACTGACTCTTCTCTGTCTACACCTGGCGACACACTTGGGTTTCTCTGAGCATACCTTGCTGTCCGTGAGGCCTTTGGGTGCAGAAGTCTCCTTAGCTGCTGCTTTGGTGTTTCCCCTCATTGTTCAAGACCCAGGGTACATGTCATGCCTTCTGGGAAGACCTCTCCAATCTGGACCACCCTGTCACCTCCAGTCCACATTAGGTCATTCTCGGGGCTTCTCACAGGGCCATGACTTAGCCCTGGCCCGCCTTCCCCCTGTGTTGCAGCCATACGTTATGTGATTGTTTTGTACCTGGGGCTTTCACAGTTGCCAGCACTTGAGAATAGAGACTTGTGCTTCTCTGCCTAGCAGCCAGCCCAGAGCCTAGCGCGCTGAATGAATGAGCGCTTTAGGGCCAGGTGGAGAGGCAGCTCATGATCACATGTGCTTTCGGGTTCCTTTCTGTGCCATCCTGCACTGCAGCCCTGATTCCCTGGAAGGTGGGCTCCCTGGCACCGGTTTCACACATGACTGGTGATAAGGATGTGTCTGGCCTTGAGAGGAATTTTAACCAGTGGTGGCGGTAAAGAAAAAATTAAGTAGTGACACTTGTTAAAGACTAGTAAGACAGACTTCTCTCCAGGGTGGGGAGAGGCTTCTGGGTAGATGTAGAAACCACTGCAGGCATGGCCTTGGACTGAGGGGAGGAGCTTAGGCTCAACCCTGACTCCAGTGAGGACAAATGGGCGTTATAGCCAAGAAGCAGGGTGGCATCAGTGGATGGAAAATTGCTAAAGAAATGTCAGAGGTAGAGGGGACTCTTACTAGGTGACCCAGTAGAATTCTTGCTGAAGGCATACCAGGGTGATAAGATATCCAGGGTGGTCAGATTCCAGTGGTGGGGATGGGAGATTTTCACTAAACTACCTTAGTAGGATTCTTGCTCAAATTGGATTCTACAAGGGCTGAGAGGGAAGCCCAACATAAGTCCTAGTCCAGCAGAACTCAGAGCCTGATTCAAGTTTCTGGTCAAGAAAAGAGTCCCTGTGGTTAAATGGAGTAATGAAAGAACTAGTGTGTGCTAAGTCACTTCAGTCATGTCCAGCTCTTTGCAAGCCCGTGAACTGTAGCCTGCCAGGCTCCTCTGCTCATTTGAACCTGCCCTTTGGAACTTGGGGAAGGTCAAGAAATGGGGGGCACAGGCTTTTGTGCCCAGGAGCTCCACAGGGTACTGGTCTGTTTCACTGGCAGCCCAACCAGAATAAGTCAGAATCTCTGGGTCATGCCCAAGAATCCGCATTTTAAACAAGTTCTTTGAATTTTAACAAGATTTACACTAGAGTTTGAGAGGCCTTGTTCTCACCTTCCACACTGACTCTGTTCTCTGTCTACACCTGGCGACACACTTGGGTTTCTCTGAGCATACCTTGCTGTCCGTGAGGCCTTTGGGTGCAGAAGTCTCCTTAGCTGCTGCTTTGGTGTTTCCCCTCATTGTTCAAGACCCAGGGTACATGTCATGCCTTCTGGGAAGACCTCTCCAATCATGGACCACCCTGTCACCTCCAGTCCACATTAGGTCATTCTCGGGGCTTCTCACAGGGCCATGACTTAGCCCTGGCCCGCCTTCCCGCTGTGTTGCAGCCATACGTTATGTGATTGTTTTGTACCTGGGGCTTTCACAGTTGCCAGCACTTGAGAATAGAGACTTGTGCTTCTCTGCCTAGCAGCCAGCCCAGAGCCTAGCGCGCTGAATGAATGAGCGCTTTAGGGCCAGGTGGAGAGGCAGCTCATGATCACATGTGCTTTCGGGTTCCTTTCTGTGCCATCCTGCACTGCAGCCCTGATTCCCTGGAAGGTGGGCTCCCTGGCACCGGTTTCACACATGACTGGTGATAAGGATGTGTCTGGCCTTGAGAGGAATTTTAACCAGTGGTGGCGGTAAAGAAAAAATTAAGTAGTGACACTTGTTAAAGACTAGTAAGACAGACTTCTCTCCAGGGTGGGGAGAGGCTTCTGGGTAGATGTAGAAACCACTGCAGGCATGGCCTTGGACTGAGGGGAGGAGCTTAGGCTCAACCCTGACTCCAGTGAGGACAAATGGGCGTTATAGCCAAGAAGCAGGGTGGCATCAGTGGATGGAAAATTGCTAAAGAAATGTCAGGGGTAGAGGGGACTCTTACTAGGTGACCCAGTAGAATTCTTGCTGAAGGCATACCAGGGTGATAAGATATCCAGGGTGGTCAGATTCCAGTGGTGGGGATGGGAGATTTTCACTAAACTACCTTAGTAGGATTCTTGCTCAAATTGGATTCTACAAGGGCTGAGAGGGAAGCCCAACATAAGTCCTAGTCCAGCAGAACTCAGAGCCTGATTCAAGTTTCTGGTCAAGAAAAGAGTCCCTGTGGTTAAATGGAGTAATGAAAGAACTAGTGTGTGCTGAGTCACTTCAGTCATGTCCAGCTCTTTGCAAGCCCGTGAACTGTAGCCTGCCAGGCTCCTCTGCTCATGGGATTCTCCAGGCAGGAATACTGGAGTGGGTTGCCATTCCCTCCTCCAGAGGATCTTCCTGACCCAGGGATCGAACTCACATGTTTTACGTCTCCTGCATTGGCAGGCAGGTTCGTTACCACTAGTCCTGCCAACTAGAATCAGCGAAAGCAGCTGTTCCCGAGCTGCCCCCAGCCCCATCAGCACTGGTCTATTTATGTCATGCACGCATAGTTAAAAATGTTCTATCTAGAAAATAAGAAAATTTAAAAAATACATTGCAATATAAAACATAAATATCAGCTGTTATCTCACAAGAGGGAATTACTACAAAGTCTTGTGTGTTTATTTCTGGTTTTTTTTTTTTCATTTATATTTGTGTTTGAACGTAATTGATAAATACCAATTACATAAGACTTTAACCCTGCCAGTTTTTTCCATATTAACAAAAATCCTTACTGAAAAAAATTTAATGTAGGTGGGGAAAAAGTGTTCCTTGACCCTAGTAGGGTCTGGAAATTAAATTGACAAAGACAGGTTAACAGGAGCAAAGCATGCAAGTTATCTAAATGTAAGTTTTACATGACACGAGAGCCTTCATAAGGAAAAGAGGACCCAAGGGTTTGAGTAGACCATGGTGGAGGAGCGTGATAGGGTAAAGAGTATTCGGTAATTGGAGCAGATGAAAACCTTAGAGAGGCCTGCGTGTAGCTCAGACGGTAAAGCATCTGCCTACAATGTGGGAGTCCCGGGTTCAATCCCTGGGTCAGGAAGATCCCCTGGAGAAGGAAGCGGTAACCCACTCCAGTATTCATGCCTGGAAAATCCCATGGACCGAGGAGCCTGGTGGGCTACAATCCATGGGGTTGCAGAGTTGGACACGACTGAGTGACTTCTGTGCGTGTGTGCGTGCGTGGTTGTGTGTGTGTGTGTGTGTGTGTGTGTGTGTGTGTGTGTGTGTGTGACTTCTGTGCGCGCGCGCTTGCGTTGACAAAACAAGCGCTTCTCACTGGAGGGGTTTATGATCTGTTTAAGAAACGGCAAGGTGGGGAGGTGGTCAGAGTGACCTTCCTGCTTTTGCTGTTTTCCAAACCTTTCCTGAGTAAGATATCCACCCTCACAACGTGCCATGTTTGGGGTAGCATGTCTTGAGCCCCATCTCATTCCACAGTTATTTATCAAATGGCTGTTAGGCACCAGATCTTATTTTGGACGTGGGGATTCTGCAGTGGATCGGAGCAGTCAAAGGCCTTACTCACTGAGTTTACGTTCCAGTGGTATAGTAAACTAACACTAAGGACCATCACATGATAAGTGTGGTGAAGAAAAACAGTATATATGGTCACTTTTTTTTTTTCACTTTTTTGTTTTTATTTTTTTTAATTGGAAGCTAATTACTTTACAATACTATGGTTGTTTTGCCATACATTGACATGACTTTGGTTTTGAGTGTGCATGTTCGGTGGCTCAGTCATGTCCGACTCTCTCCGACTCCATGCATTACAGCCTGCCAGGCTCCTCTGTCAGTGGAATTTCCCAGGCAGGCATACTGGAGTGGGTTGCCATAAAGTTAAGCTAATTTACCTTCCTTATAGGAGTGTGTGAGTGTCTGTCTCATTTTGTCATCAATGAATACGATCATTTTAGAATTTTGTTCATTTTATCAGTGAATGGTGATAGTTCTTTGTAATTTGCATGTCTTTGATTACCTTGGAAGTTGAGCATTTTTACACTTATGTATATTTCCTCTTCATTAAGTTTTCTCTTAATGTTCTTCTATTGAAGGCCTGGTTGTTTTCTCCTATTTTGAATAATCCTTTTACATCACTAATTTGATTACTAATTTGATGATAAGCACTTTATATATAAAGGATAAGCAGATACTTTTAAACAGGTATAGTGACTGTAAAAAGAAAGCAAAGACAGGACCCCTAGAATTCCTTTTCTCTTCCTTCTAAGAAAAAGTGATAAAAAAAGAAAAAGTATAATTTGGTTGTAAAGGAGTGAAGAAAGCAAGGAAATGTAGGTGGGCAGGTGAGAAGATGAAGTATCTAGGAAGGAAAAGGAGGAAGGAAGGAAGACGTGGGGAGGATGAAAGAAGGAGGGGGATGAGAACGTAGGGCCCACGTGATTCCCTGGATGATTGTATTTTTCTTTTCTGCCTCTACTAATCTAGCACATCCCTAAGAGAAGATGCCTGTGTTCTTTAAAACACTTCGAAATCATTGGAAGAAAACGACAGCTGGGATCTGCCTGCTGACATGGGGAAGCCACTGGGTCTACGGGAAACACTGGTAAGCATCTGACGGCCCCCCACCCCACCCCAACTTCACGTGCAACACGGAACAGTCCACGGGGCCTGTGGTCAGCGTCCTGTTCAGCTGTGCCTGTCTCTAAAAAGTTGTGGTATGAAAGGAAGGCAAACATTAAAACCTCAGAGACGATGGCTTCTTGTAACCAGTCCTGAGAGGTGGAAACTGTAGAACTATTGAGACTTACACCTCAGTGGACACAGAATACGCCGCCAGATCAGGACGGAGAGACTGAGCGCCGCCTTGAGAGAGAGAGGCACGTGGCCTTCCAAGGAAGGGTGGAGGGCTGGGGCTCACACGTCTCCTTGGGGCTTCAGTCCTCCTCACTCTAGTCTCTTGATCTGCGACTTGCCGGACACTGAGTCCACTTCCTCCAGTGTCTGACTCGCATTTCCTCCTCTAACTCCTTAGCAAAGGTTCATTTAAATGAAACTAAAACTTTCCAGCCTTTTGTTTGAGTAAGGGATTCCAGGGAGTCCTGGGTTTTAGTTATTACCTTTCAGATCTACAGGGAGAAGTGTCAAGCTTTTCTTCTGGTTTAGCATGCTAATAAGATTTAAATAAACAATTTTTTAAAATAAAAATTATACAGATTATTAGACCCAGTCACACTGTAGTCTTTGGGGGGGATTCAGGGCTACGTCTTAAATATATAACAGCCTTCTCTAAAATCCGGGTGTCCTAATTGATTGCTTTGGTAAATGGAACCCACTGAGCAAGCTTTACAATGGAAGTCTCCACATTGAAAAGCAGACTCACGTTGGTCCTTTTGTGAACATCCTCAATTCACCTGAGATCATTTATGATAAATGTGGTATCGACTTTCTGCAGGTATTCCTCACTCTAGTCTCTTGATCTGCGACTTGCCGGACACTGAGTCCACTTCCTCCAGTGTCTGACTCGCATTTCCTCCTCTAACTCCTTAGCAAAGGTTCATTTAAATGAAACTAAAACTTTCCAGCCTTTTGTTTGAGTAAGGGATTCCAGGGAGTCCTGGGTTTTAGTTATTACCTTTCAGATCTACAGGGAGAAGTGTCAAGCTTTTCTTCTGGTTTAGCATGCTAATAAGATTTAAATAAACAATTTTTTAAAATAAAAATTATACAGATTATTAGACCCAGTCACACTGTAGTCTTTGGGGGGGATTCAGGGCTACGTCTTAAATATATAACAGCCTTCTCTAAAATCCGGGTGTCCTAATTGATTGCTTTGGTAAATGGAACCCACTGAGCAAGCTTTACAATGGAAGTCTCCACATTGAAAAGCAGACTCACGTTGGTCCTTTTGTGAACATCCTCAATTCACCTGAGATCATTTATGATAAATGTGGTATCGACTTTCTGCAGGTATGGAGAAGGTGAACCGTTCCCACCTCCTCTAAAGTATTCTCAAGGCTGAGCATGTGAGCTCCATTAGCTAGCATATAAAGAACAAACCCAAGAATCTTAAAATTTTAATATATAAAAAGAACGGCAGAGGAAAGGTTTTAATAAATTGTGTCTGGAGCACATAATTGTTTGGCTTTTCCTCCCTTTTCGAGCTGCATTTGAGCCCTCGAGGGAAGGCTCCTTACAGCTCCAGCCAAGGTAGGAACTGGGATTTCCTTTGGAACAGCACCCAGTCCAGGCCTCAGCTGGCTTGGTACAGGAGAACCTCCCCCTCATTTTATATATAAAGGATAAGCAGATACTTTTAAACAGGTATAGTGACTGTAAAAAGAAAGCAAAGACAGGACCCCTAGAATTCCTTTCCTCTTCCTTCTAAGAAGAAGTGATGAAAGAAGAAAAAGTATAGTTTGGGTGTAAAGAAGTGAAGAAAGCAAGGAAATGTAGGTGGGCAGGTGAGAAGATGAAGTATCTAGGAAGGAAAAGGAGGAACTGGCTGTTGCTACTGCGGGGTGAAGGTCTGAGGAAATGACCATGTCCTCGGTTCAGGATGTCTTTAAGGTACCATAGTTACTTCTCATAAAAGGCCCCGTTGGGTCTCTAGCACTGAGCCAGAGGTCTCATTCTCAGCTGGATCTGAAGCAGCTTAAACTGGAAGTGTAGCAGGAGCCCGAAAGCTTCATTTTGCTCGGTCTCTGCCCTTGACATTCAGGGTCGCTGCTTAGAAGGTAAACCTCCACTGTCCTGCATACCTTGCTTTTCTCGACTTCTCTGCTGCATGCTTTGGTGCTACTTAGCACCTCCGCCCCTTTAAAAATATTGTGATAAAAATCACTAGCAGAAAATTTACCACTGTGACCATTTTTAAGTGTACGCTCAGTAGCATGCAGTATATTCATTTTGTCATACAACAGATCTCTAGAACTCTTTGATCTTGCAAAACTGAAACTCTGTGCCCACTGAACACTGTTTCCTCTTTCCAGCCCCTTGCAACCACCATTCCACTTTCTGTCTCTGTAAGTTTGACTACTTTAGTCTATGGGGTCCCACAGCTGGACATGACTGAAGCGACTTAGCAGCAGCAGCAGCAGCAGATACGTCATATGAGTGGAATCATGAAGTATTTGTCTTTTGTGACTGGCTTATTTCACCTAGCACGGTGTCCTTAAGGTTCATTGATGTAGCATATGGCAGGATTCCTGTCTTTTAAGGCTGAATTGTAAGTGTAGACCACATTTCTTACCCATTTATCTATGAATAGACATTTGGGTTGCTTCCACCTCTTGGCTGTTGTGCATAATGCTAGTACATTGGACTTGAGCATGCAAATATGGCTGCAACATCTTGTTTTCAGTTCTTTTGGATATATATCCAGAAGTGGGGTTGCTGGATTAATGGTATATCTATTTTTAATTTTTTGAGGAAGCTCCATACTGTTTTCTACAGTGGCTGTACCATTTTTCAGTCTCAGCTGCATAAGGGTCCAACTTCTCCACGTCTTTACCAATGCTTATTATTTTCTGTTTTCATGCCCCCCCTCCCCCATTACTGGCCATCCTAATGGGTGTGATATGGCCTTTTGTGCTTTTGATTTGCATTTCTCTAATGATCAGTGATGAATATTTTTTCCTGTTTGCTGGCCATTTGTTTATTTGTTCACTGTTAGTGTATAAAAACATGACTGATCTTTGTATTCTGTAACTTTGCTGAATTTGTTTATTCTGATTCTGTGTGTCTGTGTGTGTCATTTCCAGTGTTTTCTACATATAAAATGATGTCATCTGCAAACATAATTCTACTTCTTCCTCTCCAACTTGGATGCCTTTTATTTCTTTTTCTTGCCTAATTGCTTTGGCTAAGATTCCCAGTACTATATGCAGTAGAAGTGGCAAGAGCAGGCATCCTTGCCTTTTTCCTGATCTTTAAGGAAAAGCTTTCGATCTTCACTGTTGAATATGATGTCAGCTGTGGGCTTTTAATACATGTTCTTTATTGTATTGAGGTAGTTTCCTTCTATTGTCTTTTAGAAAAAAAATCTATATATCCCCCAACTTTTCACATAATAGTCCTAACACAATTTTTCATACTAATCTCGTTTTTTTCCCTGAGAAAATCTTCCCCTGGACTCTCTTAAGTAGAAGCTACTCTTGCCTTCAAATGTGCTGGCATTCTCCCAGCTTCTCAGTACCTATTCAAAACCATTACTCTTTCATCATCTTATAAAAAAAATCTCTTCTCCTTTGAGGTTCATAATACCTGACTGTATCATAAAACCATAAAAACCATAACCCAGATTTCTGGGGTCTCATCTGTTATATTAGACTCAGGCTTCAATGCCTGGCTTATCAATATCCTTTTCTCTTTAAGTCTTGTTATCTTTCTGAATGTCCTGAGTGTTTATGTGAATGACCCATCTAATAGCACCTCATCTTTCCTTTCCCTGACTTCATCTATTCCTGTCACATTAAGCCTTTGCCTCTTTCATCTCCATCCATTCTCATTGGTTGAATGCTAAACCTTATTATCACTTGTCCCTGTTCCTCTCTTGAAATATGGAACTTCAGCATCTGAATCTTTCATGTCAGCCTTCTGTTATCCCAATTTTCTTCCTTTACTCCCCTTTTTCAGTGTTATCAACTTCTTGTCCCTTGGGCCCTCCATTTTCTTCCCAATCTATCACTCATCTCTTTTTTCTTCACGTTCTTCTGTTCTTGGTTCCTCTATCCAACATATTATACAACTTCTCAGCACCGTTTTTCATATGCCCTCCTTGGCTTTTTCACAATCTCATTTTCTCTTCTTCTAAGGTAAACTTTTTGAATAGATCCTATCTGCTTCCCTACTTCCTGCCTGTGCTACATCCTGTCTGGTCTTCATTAGAATTAGTCTTCCCAGTTTTATTCCTCATCCTTTTTGACTGCGCAGCTTTAGACACAGTTGATTCTTCCTGAAACTTTTTTTCCCTTGTCTTCTGACTGCTAGAGTCCTGTTTTCCTCCTACTCCTCTATCTGTTTATTCTAACTTTTCACTTTTCCCTTCTACTCAGACATTCAGTTCAGTTCAGTTCAGTCGCTCAGTCATGTCCAACTCTTTGCAACCCCCTGAATCATAGCACACCAGGCCTCCCTGTCCATCACCAACTCCCAGAGTTCACACACACTGAGTCCATCGAGTCAGTGATGCCATCCAGCCATCTTATCCTCTTTTGTCCCCTTCTCCTCTTGTCCCCAGTCCCTCCCAGCATCAGAGTCTTTTCCAGTGAGTCAGCTTTTCACATGAGGTGGCCAAAGTATTGGAGTTTCAGCCTCAGCATCAGTCCTTCCAATGAACACCCAGGACTGATCTCCTTCAGAATGGACTGGTTGGATCTCCTTGCAGTCCAAGGGACTCTCAAGAGTCTTCTCCAACACCACAGTTCAAAAGCATCAGTTCTTTGGCATTCACCTTTCTTTATGGTCCAACTCTCACATCCATACATGACCACTGGAAAAACCATAGCCTTGACTGGACAGACGTTTGTTGGCAAAGTAATGTCTCTGCTTTTAAATGTACTATCTAGGTTGGTCATAACTTTTCCTTCCAAGGAGTAAGCATCTTTTATTTTCATGGTTGCAATCACCATCTGCAGTGATTTCGGAGCCCAGAAAAATAAAGTCTAACACTGTTTCCTCTATTTCCCCATCTATTTCCCATGAAGTGCTGGGACCAGATGCCATGATCTTCATTTTCTGAATGTTGAGCTTTAAGCCAACTTTTTCACTCTCCTCTTTCACTTTCATCAAGAGGCTTTTTAGCTCCTC
>SJYC01029428.1:0-18895 GCA_006408675.1 Madoqua kirkii | reverse complement strand
TGTGTGTGTGTGTGTGTGTGTGTGTGTGTGTGTGTGTGACTTCTGTGCGCGCGCGCTTGCGTTGACAAAACAAGCGCTTCTCACTGGAGGGGTTTATGATCTGTTTAAGAAACGGCAAGGTGGGGAGGTGGTCAGAGTGACCTTCCTGCTTTTGCTGTTTTCCAAACCTTTCCTGAGTAAGATATCCACCCTCACAACGTGCCATGTTTGGGGTAGCATGTCTTGAGCCCCATCTCATTCCACAGTTATTTATCAAATGGCTGTTAGGCACCAGATCTTATTTTGGACGTGGGGATTCTGCAGTGGATCGGAGCAGTCAAAGGCCTTACTCACTGAGTTTACGTTCCAGTGGTATAGTAAACTAACACTAAGGACCATCACATGATAAGTGTGGTGAAGAAAAACAGTATATATGGTCACTTTTTTTTTTTCACTTTATTGTTTTTATTTTTTTTAATTGGAAGCTAATTACTTTACAATACTATGGTTGTTTTGCCATACATTGACATGACTTTGGTTTTGAGTGTGCATGTTCGGTGGCTCAGTCATGTCCGACTCTCTCCGACTCCATGCATTACAGCCTGCCAGGCTCCTCTGTCAGTGGAATTTCCCAGGCAGGCATACTGGAGTGGGTTGCCATAAAGTTAAGCTAATTTACCTTCCTTATAGGAGTGTGTGAGTGTCTGTCTCATTTTGTCATCAATGAATACGATCATTTTAGAATTTTGTTCATTTTATCAGTGAATGGTGATAGTTCTTTGTAATTTGCATGTCTTTGATTACCTTGGAAGTTGAGCATTTTTACACTTATGTATATTTCCTCTTCATTAAGTTTTCTCTTAATGTTCTTCTGTTGAAGGCCTGGTTGTTTTCTCCTATTTTGAATAATCCTTTTACATCACTAATTTGATTACTAATTTGATGATAAGCACTTTATATATAAAGGATAAGCAGATACTTTTAAACAGGTATAGTGACTGTAAAAAGAAAGCAAAGACAGGACCCCTAGAATTCCTTTTCTCTTCCTTCTAAGAAAAAGTGATAAAAAAAGAAAAAGTATAATTTGGTTGTAAAGGAGTGAAGAAAGCAAGGAAATGTAGGTGGGCAGGTGAGAAGATGAAGTATCTAGGAAGGAAAAGGAGGAAGGAAGGAAGACGTGGGGAGGATGAAAGAAGGAGGGGGATGAGAACGTAGGGCCCACGTGATTCCCTGGATGATTGTATTTTTCTTTTCTGCCTCTACTAATCTAGCACATCCCTAAGAGAAGATGCCTGTGTTCTTTAAAACACTTCGAAATCATTGGAAGAAAACGACAGCTGGGATCTGCCTGCTGACATGGGGAAGCCACTGGGTCTACGGGAAACACTGGTAAGCATCTGACGGCCCCCCACCCCACCCCAACTTCACGTGCAACACGGAACAGTCCACGGGGCCTGTGGTCAGCGTCCTGTTCAGCTGTGCCTGTCTCTAAAAAGTTGTGGTATGAAAGGAAGGCAAACATTAAAACCTCAGAGACGATGGCTTCTTGTAACCAGTCCTGAGAGGTGGAAACTGTAGAACTATTGAGACTTACACCTCAGTGGACGCAGAATATGCCGCCAGATCAGGACGGAGAGACTGAGCGCCGCCTTGAGAGAGAGAGGCACATGGCCTTCCAAGGAAGGGTGGAGGGCTGGGGCTCACACGTCTCCTTGGGGCTTCAGTCCTCCTCACTCTAGTCTCTTGATCTGCGACTTGCCGGACACTGAGTCCACTTCCTCCAGTGTCTGACTCGCATTTCCTCCTCTAACTCCTTAGCAAAGGTTCATTTAAATGAAACTAAAACTTTCCAGCCTTTTGTTTGAGTAAGGAATTCCAGGGAGTCCTGGGTTTTAGTTATTACCTTTCAGATCTACAGGGAGAAGTGTCAAGCTTTTCTTCTGGTTTAGCATGCTAATAAGATTTAAATAAACAATTTTTTAAAATAAAGATTATACAGATTATTAGACCCAGTCACACTGTAGTCTTTGGGGGGGATTCAGGGCTACGTCTTAAATATATAACAGCCTTCTCTAAAATCCGGGTGTCCTAATTGATTGCTTTGGTAAATGGAACCCACTGAGCAAGCTTTACAATGGAAGTCTCCACACTGAAAAGCAGACTCACGTTGGTCCTTTTGTGAACATCCTCAATTCACCTGAGATCATTTATGATAAATGTGGTATCGACTTTCTGCAGGTATGGAGAAGGTGAACCGTTCCCACCTCCTCTAAAGTATTCTCAAGGCTGAGCATGTGAGCTCCATTAGCTAGCATATAAAGAACAAACCCAAGAATCTTAAAATTTTAATATATAAAAAGAACGGCAGAGGAAAGGTTTTAATAAATTGTGTCTGGAGCACATAATTGTTTGGCTTTTCCTCCCTTTTCGAGCTGCATTTGAGCCCTCGAGGGAAGGCTCCTTACAGCTCCAGCCAAGGTAGGAACTGGGATTTCCTTTGGAACAGCACCCAGTCCAGGCCTCAGCTGGCTTGGTGCAGGAGAACCTCCCCCTCATTTTATATATAAAGGATAAGCAGATACTTTTAAACAGGTATAGTGACTGTAAAAAGAAAGCAAAGACAGGACCCCTAGAATTCCTTTCCTCTTCCTTCTAAGAAGAAGTGATGAAAGAAGAAAAAGTATAGTTTGGGTGTAAAGAAGTGAAGAAAGCAAGGAAATGTAGGTGGGCAGGTGAGAAGATGAAGTATCTAGGAAGGAAAAGGAGGAACTGGCTGTTGCTACTGCGGGGTGAAGGTCTGAGGAAATGACCATGTCCTCGGTTCAGGATGTCTTTAAGGTACCATAGTTACTTCTCATAAAAGGCCCCGTTGGGTCTCTAGCACTGAGCCAGAGGTCTCATTCTCAGCTGGATCTGAAGCAGCTTAAACTGGAAGTGTAGCAGGAGCCCGAAAGCTTCATTTTGCTCGGTCTCTGCCCTTGACATTCAGGGTCGCTGCTTAGAAGGTAAACCTCCACTGTCCTGCATACCTTGCTTTTCTCGACTTCTCTGCTGCATGCTTTGGTGCTACTTAGCACCTCCGCCCCTTTAAAAATATTGTGATAAAAATCACTAGCAGAAAATTTACCACTGTGACCATTTTTAAGTGTACGCTCAGTAGCATGCAGTATATTCATTTTGTCATACAACAGATCTCTAGAACTCTTTGATCTTGCAAAACTGAAACTCTGTGCCCACTGAACACTGTTTCCTCTTTCCAGCCCCTTGCAACCACCATTCCACTTTCTGTCTCTGTAAGTTTGATACTTTAGTCTATGGGGTCCCACAGCTGGACATGACTGAAGCGACTTAGCAGCAGCAGCAGCAGCAGATACGTCATATGAGTGGAATCATGAAGTATTTGTCTTTTGTGACTGGCTTATTTCACCTAGCACGGTGTCCTTAAGGTTCATTGATGTAGCATATGGCAGGATTCCTGTCTTTTAAGGCTGAATTGTAAGTGTAGACCACATTTCTTACCCATTTATCTATGAATAGACATTTGGGTTGCTTCCACCTCTTGGCTGTTGTGCATAATGCTAGTACATTGGACTTGAGCATGCAAATATGGCTGCAACATCTTGTTTTCAGTTCTTTTGGATATATATCCAGAAGTGGGGTTGCTGGATTAATGGTATATCTATTTTTAATTTTTTGAGGAAGCTCCATACTGTTTTCTACAGTGGCTGTACCATTTTTCAGTCTCAGCTGCATAAGGGTCCAACTTCTCCACGTCTTTACCAATGCTTATTATTTTCTGTTTTCATGCCCCCCCTCCCCCATTACTGGCCATCCTAATGGGTGTGATATGGCCTTTTGTGCTTTTGATTTGCATTTCTCTAATGATCAGTGATGAATATTTTTTCCTGTTTGCTGGCCATTTGTTTATTTGTTCACTGTTAGTGTATAAAAACATGACTGATCTTTGTATTCTGTAACTTTGCTGAATTTGTTTATTCTGATTCTGTGTGTCTGTGTGTGTCATTTCCAGTGTTTTCTACATATAAAATGATGTCATCTGCAAACATAATTCTACTTCTTCCTCTCCAACTTGGATGCCTTTTATTTCTTTTTCTTGCCTAATTGCTTTGGCTAAGATTCCCAGTACTATATGCAGTAGAAGTGGCAAGAGCAGGCATCCTTGCCTTTTTCCTGATCTTTAAGGAAAAGCTTTCGATCTTCACTGTTGAATATGATGTCAGCTGTGGGCTTTTAATACATGTTCTTTATTGTATTGAGGTAGTTTCCTTCTATTGTCTTTTAGAAAAAAAATCTATATATCCCCCACTTTTCACATAATAGTCCTAACACAATTTTTCATACTAATCTCGTTTTTTTCCCTGAGAAAATCTTCCCCTGGACTCTCTTAAGTAGAAGCTACTCTTGCCTTCAAATGTGCTGGCATTCTCCCAGCTTCTCAGTACCTATTCAAAACCATTACTCTTTCATCATCTTATAAAAAAAATCTCTTCTCCTTTGAGGTTCATAATACCTGACTGTATCATAAAACCATAAAAACCATAACCCAGATTTCTGGGGTCTCATCTGTTATATTAGACTCAGGCTTCAATGCCTGGCTTATCAATATCCTTTTCTCTTTAAGTCTTGTTATCTTTCTGAATGTCCTGAGTGTTTATGTGAATGACCCATCTAATAGCACCTCATCTTTCCTTTCCCTGACTTCATCTATTCCTGTCACATTAAGCCTTTGCCTCTTTCATCTCCATCCATTCTCATTGGTTGAATGCTAAACCTTATTATCACTTGTCCCTGTTCCTCTCTTGAAATATGGAACTTCAGCATCTGAATCTTTCATGTCAGCCTTCTGTTATCCCAATTTTCTTCCTTTACTCCCCTTTTTCAGTGTTATCAACTTCTTGTCCCTTGGGCCCTCCATTTTCTTCCCAATCTATCACTCATCTCTTTTTTCTTCACGTTCTTCTGTTCTTGGTTCCTCTATCCAACATATTATACAACTTCTCAGCACCGTTTTTCATATGCCCTCCTTGGCTTTTTCACAATCTCATTTTCTCTTCTTCTAAGGTAAACTTTTTGAATAGATCCTATCTGCTTCCCTACTTCCTGCCTGTGCTACATCCTGTCTGGTCTTCATTAGAATTAGTCTTCCCAGTTTTATTCCTCATCCTTTTTGACTGCGCAGCTTTAGACACAGTTGATTCTTCCTGAAACTTTTTTTCCCTTGTCTTCTGACTGCTAGAGTCCTGTTTTCCTCCTACTCCTCTATCTGTTTATTCTAACTTTTCACTTTTCCCTTCTACTCAGACATTCAGTTCAGTTCAGTTCAGTCGCTCAGTCATGTCCAACTCTTTGCAACCCCCTGAATCATAGCACACCAGGCCTCCCTGTCCATCACCAACTCCCAGAGTTCACACACACTGAGTCCATCGAGTCAGTGATGCCATCCAGCCATCTTATCCTCTTTTGTCCCCTTCTCCTCTTGTCCCCAGTCCCTCCCAGCATCAGAGTCTTTTCCAGTGAGTCAGCTTTTCACATGAGGTGGCCAAAGTATTGGAGTTTCAGCCTCAGCATCAGTCCTTCCAATGAACACCCAGGACTGATCTCCTTCAGAATGGACTGGTTGGATCTCCTTGCAGTCCAAGGGACTCTCAAGAGTCTTCTCCAACACCACAGTTCAAAAGCATCAGTTCTTTGGCATTCACCTTTCTTTATGGTCCAACTCTCACATCCATACATGACCACTGGAAAAACCATAGCCTTGACTGGACAGACGTTTGTTGGCAAAGTAATGTCTCTGCTTTTAAATGTACTATCTAGGTTGGTCATAACTTTTCCTTCCAAGGAGTAAGCATCTTTTATTTTCATGGTTGCAATCACCATCTGCAGTGATTTCGGAGCCCAGAAAAATAAAGTCTAACACTGTTTCCTCTATTTCCCCATCTATTTCCCATGAAGTGCTGGGACCAGATGCCATGATCTTCGTTTTCTGAATGTTGAGCTTTAAGCCAACTTTTTCACTCTCCTCTTTCACTTTCATCAAGAGGCTTTTTAGCTCCTCTTCACTTTCTGCCATAAGGCTGGTGTCGTCTGCATATCTGAGGTTATTGATATTTCTCCCAGCAATCTTGATTCCAGCTTGTGCCTCCTCCAGCCCTGCGTTTCAGACCCTGGACAAGTATTAATAGTTCTCTAGGGCTGTTCTAAGGGCTTCCCTGGTGGCTCAGGTGGTAAAGAATCTTGCCTGCAATGCAAGAGATCGGGTTTAATCCCTGGGTCGGCAGGATGCCCTGGAGAAGGGAATGGCAACCCACTCAGTATTCTTGCCTGGAGGATTCCATGGACAGAGGAACATGGTGGGCCACAGTCCATGGAGTTGCAGAGAGTTGACCACGACTGAGTGCCTTTCACAAATGCACACAGGACTCTGCCCCAGGCCCTCTGCCCACTTTATGCCCTTTCCTTATACAGTCACACCCACATGCACCACTGTCAGCTGTAGATAGACAAACCCCACATTCGTATTCCACCAAGACCTCTTTTTCGGAGCTCCAGACCTCTACCTGTATTCAGCTGCTTACAGCTTGTCTCCTTGGATAATTCCAAGGTGCCTCCAAACTCAGTAGACTAAAAATAAAGTCAAAAGCTTTCCTGGCAAGCCTGTTCCTTCTCAGTGATTGGTGCCACTCACCATCCATGTAGTTTCCCAAACTAAAAATTTGAACCTCATTCTCCGTTCATCCTTCCGCCTTATTTCCCACATTCCGATTGTGGCATTCTGAGTGATTTAGCTGCTTTTATATTCAGTTTGTTCAGTTCCTTTTGTCCTTCCTCCCTGTCACCACCTTTAAAGGTCTTTACTACCACCATCTCAGGCCTGGATTCTTACTACATGCCTTCTGGCTGCTCTCCTTACATCTGTTCTTGACTGCTTCTAATCTGTTTTGTGCTGTCAGTACCATACTGTCTTAATTACTGTAGCTTTGTAATATATTTTGAAATTAGTGTTAGACCTTTAACTTTCCTCTTCTTTTTCAGAATTATCTTGGCTATTCAGGGCCCCTTGAGATTCCATCTGCGTTTTAGGAAGTTACTGACAGACTCAAACTATTTAGCTAGCCCAGTTCAGGTCTTCTAGAATGCCACATCCTGTTTTTGGGGGGGTCCCTTGGAGAGCCTCCAGGAGTGTTTCCTCCTAGAACACTTTTCCCTTCTCTTCTCCCCTAGTCAACTACTATTTCCCAGGTCTCAAATGTTACTTCTTACCTGTCCCCTCCAGACTAGGCCGTCTTCTTGTATTCTCTACATAGTACTATGAACTACTGTGTAATTGTTCAGTCGCTCAGTTGTGTCTCTGCAACCCCATGAACTGCAGCATGCCAGGATTCCCTGTCCTTCACTATCTCCCAGAGTTTGCCCAGATTCACGTCCATTGAGTTGGTGATACTCTAACCATCTCATCCTCTGCTGCCCCCTTCTTTTGCCTTTGTCTCAAATGTTACTTCTTACCTGTCCCCTCCAGACTAGGCCGTCTTCTTGTATTCTCTACATAGTACTATGAACTACTGTGTAATTGTTCAGTCGCTCAGTTGTGTCTCTGCAACCCCATGAACTGCAGCATGCCAGGATTCCCTGTCCTTCACTATCTCCCAGAGTTTGCCCAGATTCACGTCCATTGAGTTGGTGATACTCTAACCATCTCATCCTCTGCTGCCCTCTTCTTTTGCCTTTGATCTTTCCCAGCATCAGGGTCTTTTCCAGTGAGTCAGCTCTTTGCATCAAGTGGCCAAAGTATTGGAGCTTCAGCTTCATCGTCAGTACTTCAAGTGAATATTCAGGGTTGATTTCCTTTAGGATTGCTTGTTGGAACTCCTTGCTGTCCAAGGGACTCTCAACAGTCTTCTCCAGCACCACGATTCAAAAGCATCGATCCTTGGGTGCTCAGCCTTCCTGATGGCCCAGCTCTATGTGATACTCATCACTACTGTCGTTTTCTGTTCTGTTTGCGTCTTCTGCCATAAGACTCTGCAGACAGGGGCCCTGTTTGTCTTTCTCAATGTCATCCCCAAGGCCAGCACACAGAAAGTACTTGACATTTGTTTTATTTATTGAGGCAGGAACAAGCAAAAGAAAGAAGGTCTGAGTTCTCAGAGAGCAAAATTTCAGCCGTTTTGATTGGCTACTTCTGAATTCACAAACCCAGGCTTTTGGATATATCCTCCTAAGAGAATGATACACTAAAGCCATAGTCAGGTTACTCTTCCATCTTCACCAATTTATTTTGAAACAGTGATGAATTCCTCTGTTTCCTGCTTCACCTTTATCCTCGTTCTTAGACAGCCTTAACTCCTAAAACTTCAAAGAGAAAGAACATCAGCAGTTACCTCTGTATGCACATTTCTGTTCTTTTTGTCTTGTTGTATGAAGTTGTATTCTGTCCAGGGCCAGCCCCTCCAGCCCTCATATGGATCCAGTTCTTCCTCCTTTGTTGGTTATCCTTTTCCTTGCTTGTACCTTTTTAAAAAAATTAATTTGTATTGGAGTATAGTTGCTTGACAGTGTTGTGTTAATTTCTGCTGTACAGCAAAGTGAATCAGCTATAGGTATATATATATATCCCCTGCTTTGTAGCTTTCCTTCCCATTTAGGTCACCACAGAGCACTGAGTCAAGTTCCCTTTGCTATGCAGTAGATTCATGTTCGTTATCCATTTTATACATACTATCAGTAGTCCTCACTTGTATCCTGAATCCCTTCCTTCGTACTTTTTTCCCTCCATTTGTCAAACTGTTCAGAGCTGGGATGTGTCATTTCAGCCGTGTGTTCCCAGTTATTTAGCCCCCGCGTTCTCCCATTTACACTGTTCTTGACAGCTTGCCTCACACTTGCATACCTCTCCCTCTTTTTAGAATAAGCTTAGTAAAACTTGGTTTTCTGTCCCACATTCGATTGACCCTGTTCTTGACGAGGTTGTTAATCCTTGTTAAATAAAGTAGATACTTTTCAGTTCACATCTGCCACATTTGACTCTCCTCAGTTAGCTTTAGAGCATCTTTTTTTCTCTCCTATTGTTTGATATGCCGTGTGGCATGCTGGATATTAGTTCTCTCAGTTCCCCAACCCGGGATCGAACCTGTGCCCCTTGCAGCTGAACCACAGAGCCCTAACCACTGGACCGCCAGGGAGTTCCCACCTCTGGGGTGTCTTTTTGCTCTGCTTGTCCCTTAGATGCTGGTGTCCCTATCCTGTCCTCATCCCATAGACTCCTTAGGTGATCGTAACCACAGTAGGGTCTTCAGGTGGGATACTTAGATCTCAGATCATAGTATTTTCTAGTCCATGTCTTACTTCCCTTGACATCCTATGTGAGGCGTGTCCCTGGAGTTGTAGCAGGCAGTCGACAAGCACAGTATTCTTTCTCAAAGAGAACTCTGATCATCTATGTCACTGTTGTACTGACAACCTGTAAATAGCTCTCCATTGCCTGGAACACAAAGACCCAGCCCCTTAGCATGACATAAAAGAGCCTTCATGCTCCAGCCCTGTCCTCCTCTCCAGCCTTTTTCTGATTCCTTTTCATCCCCCTCCATCGCACTTGCACTCAACCTCTGTGTTCCGGAAGTCTCTAGAGAAAGCCCTCCCTGTTGTGCGTCTCACTCTCCCTTCGCTGCATTCTCCTCTCTACCTGGAACACTTCTCCTCTTCACTTGCTCAGCAGCTCAAAAAGTGTGTCGCCAAGCTGTGTAAAGCAATGGTGGCATTACTGAATAAGAATAAAAGAAAACAGTGTGTGTTAAGCACCCTATGGTCTGCCAGTGCTGGGCTCACTGTTGCCACATACGTACGTGGTCTCATGCAGTCCTCAGACCAGACCTGTGGGAGAGAGAATGTTGCTTCGATATATAAGTGAAGATGTTGAGGCTCAGGGAAATTAATAATTTCTCTAAAATGGTCTCTTGGCCTACTGGTGAGATTGGGATTTGAACCCAGGTTAATTATGTTCTATAATACATCCCACGTGCTTTCTTTGCTGCTGACCGCTTTGAACAGCGATGCTCACTTTGGTATATAAATTCTGCTGCATTGATTAAATGACATTACCTTTTAAATGCCTTTTTTATGAAGCTTTACTAGAGCTGTTCTGTTATGTTCCCGTTTCATTTTTCATTGCTCAGATGGAATCAAGCTCCTTTATTAAATAGACAGAATGCATTTATCAGCGTTTAGTAGAGACGAGGTGCAAACTGGCCACGGAGCCCAGGGAGCGTGGCCCTCAGTTCAGAACCTTCTGGACTCTCTTGGCTGTCCCTTCGTGCTCTCAGTGGTTCTCTGTGGGCCTCTGTCGTGTTCTGGTCTGACTCCCCGTCTCCCTTTTACTCACTGCTCCTACCCTTTCTCTCGGCCTTCCACTTTTTCTCCAGGTCCCCCCTGCCTTTTATAAAAGATTTATTTATTTATGATGGCTGCTCAGGGTCTTTGTCGCTTTCTGCAGTTGCTGCGAGCGGCGGCTGCTTTTCATTGTGGTGTGCGGGCCTCGTTGTGGTGGCTTCTCTTGTTGCAGAGCGCGGGCTCGAGGCACACAAGCTCAGTGGTTGCCCTGCAGCATGTGGGATCTTCCTGGACCAGGGACTGAACCCATGTCCCCTCCCTTAGCATGCAGATTCTTAACCACTGCATCAGGGAAGTCAGTCCCACCCCCCGCCCCTTTTAAGCTTCCGTATCTGTTTGTAATTTATAGATGAGTACATTTATTTTTCTTCCATTCTGTGAAAATCTTCAAACGTACAGCAAACTTAAAAGCATTTTACAGTAAACATCTGCCTACCTGCTTCTTGGATTCTAGACTTCACTGTATTTGTCTTGTCACATCCCTATCCATCTGTCTATCCTCTCGATCCTTCTTTCTGAAGCATTTCCAAGTAATTTGTCAACATCGATGTACTTCTACTTGAATACCCAACCATGTGGATCAGTAATTAGAGTTTAGTATTTGCTTATACTGATTTTTTCCTTTACAATGAAATTTACATACAGTGAAATACACAGGTTTAAGCCTGCTTTCGCTGAGCTTTGTCAGATGCAGACGCCTGTGTAACTCAGACTCCTGGAAAGACCGAGCGCTGCCATCTGTCCAGGTGCCTTCCTTGTGTCCCTTCTCCATCACTCCCTGTCCCCCAGACCCTGAGGCAGTCAGTATTCTTTCTTTTCCCCACCATAGACTAATCTTTTTTTACTTCTAGAACTTGGTATGAGAAAAATCCTATAATATAAACTGTATTCTTTTTTTGTTAAGCTTCTTCCTCTTAGCATAATGTCTTTGAGATTCATACAAATTGTTCATTTCTTTCTTTCTTTTTTTTTTTTTGGCTGACTAGTATTCTAGAAGATAAAGCATTAAATATTTTATACGTATAGAATTTTAAATTTTTTGTTCTTACTGACCATGATATTTTGCATTCCTCCTTTTAAAAAGCAAGCAAATCATTATGCCATATGTATTTGACTTTCTTTCCTTTGGAAGGAAACTGGTGTCTCCTGATATAGGATTCACATACCAGTAAGAATAATTGACTGTGTTTCATTGTTGACTTTTTGATTAAACAATGACCCTGGTTTGATAGGTGAGCTTCCCTGGTGACTCAGCTGGTAAAGAATCCACCTGCAATGTGGGAGACCTGGGTTCAATCCCTGGGTTGGGAAGATCCCTTGGAGGAGGAAAGGCTACCGACTCCAGTATTCTGGCCTGGAGACTTCCATGGACTGTTAAGAGTCCATGGAGTCGCAAAGAGTCTGACATGACTGAGCAACGTTCACTTTCATTTTTAAGGAAAAGGTGTGTGTGTGTGTGTGTGTGTGTGTGTGACAGCTTTGGAAAAAGTAACAGATGTTTTTATCCATTCGATTTTGGACTGCTGTCTTTGTCTTTGGGCCTAGGTATTACTTATTTGCGGGTATTATTTCATATTGCTGTGTTTATAGTATTTTCTCCTCCTGTGGGAATTTCTCTCCCTTTTTTCCTCCCTTCCCCTCAGTTTCAAGGGAAAAAAAAACCCTACGATACTCTCGTCTGCAGCCTTCCCTCCACTGCAGGTTGCGGTAGTGGGCAGGAACAGCGGGGGCTGCTTTCAGGTCTCTGGAAAGAGCAATTGAAGAGGAGGAAATGACCCTCTTTGCTGAAGGTAAAGAGGATTTAAGTATTGCTCATGCCTCTTCAACTTCTCTCCCCAAGCTTTCTGGGTTCCCTGGGGGAGACTGCTCCGGGTTGTTCAGTTCATCATGTCAGCAGTTACCTGCAGCGGTCTTTCTCTCCTTCGGAGCCCTTTCAGTGGCAAGGAGCCTGCTAACAGACAGTAGCATAAGAAAGCAGGCACTTGTAACAGTCTGACCTTGGGCTCTGTGAGCCTCAGGTTCATCTGTAAAGTGGGGATAATAACAGTACCTCATTGGATCATTGAAGGCTTGAGGTAACTGAAAAGCTCTTAGCATGGTGCTTGATTGATATCAGGGTTCAGTACATGCTAGTAACTGAATTAATTTGATGTAATAGGTACTCACTCACTTTGGGAGTTAAAATGAATTACTGCTGATAACTGGGCAGTGAATGATTCGAGAGCCAGCCAGTGGGGAAGGAAGATGAGGATCGGCCAGATGGTGTAATGAGGTCTCTGCCTTTTTATTTATTTCACCTTTCATGTGTAACAAGACAGCTTGGAAAATGTAATTTCAAGAGTGACAGAACATAACCACAAAAGAGGCAGGGCATAGGTAGTTAAAAAGCCGTGAGCCGTGTCTGAACCCTTGTCCGTCTGATTTGAGCTCAGATCCTTTCATCTTCGGGGACCTTGGTCATCCTGCCTCTGGTCTCTCTCTCTCCTTGAGATTCTGGCTGGTGAGGCTTGCTGCAGCTTGTCGACTCGTCCTCGTGGCTCAGCAGGTGACAGAAGCTCTGCTCTTGCTTAGTTCTGGCTCCTGGTTCTCAGCTTTGGCTCTGTGCTTCTGGCACCAGTTCGGCCACCCACCTTGGCCTGTGACCTGGGACTTCCTCGTGTTTACTTCTGGAGCATATAGCCACTCAGCCAGATATCCTGGTATCTTCTTGGAGAATTTTCAATCCCAAGAACACTATGCATCCCTCCATGTGAAACTTGCAAAGCAGATGTGATACTGTAGCACTGGTCCTGGGCCATGTGTCCTGAAGTTTATATTAATACTGGAATTTTTTCCATCTGAACATAGGAACATTAATCTTGATTATGATACATTAATCTTGATTACTACAAGCATTGATAAGAGCCCACTTTTCAATTCTGTGGTCAGAACAATTGCTTAGAAGTAAAACTAAATGATGAGCTGGCCCAAGGGGTGTGTTCAGTGTCGTTCAGCTTTATTGAGAACGTAGTAGTATTAATCATGAGGATCACTAATACTTCATCAGAGCTTGTCACGTGTCAGACACTGTTCTAAGCACCTCACATTTATTAGCTCATTTTATCTTCCTAACAACCTTATGAGATGGTTGTTAATCTCAGGCTAGTGTGAGATTAATAGCCCTAGACAGATGAAGAAGCTGAGGGATAGCAAGATGAAGTAATTTGTCCAGGGTCACACAGCCAGTAAAGGCTTCCCTGGTGGCTCAGATGGTGAAGAATCCTCCTGCAGTGCAGGAGGCCTGGGTTTGATCCTGGGTTGGGAAGATCCCCTGGAGGAGGGCATGGCAACCCATTCCAGTATTCTTGCCTGGAAAATCCCCGTGGACAGAGGAGCCTGGCGGGCTACAGTCCTTAGGGTTGCAAAGAGTCGGACACAGCTGAGTAACTGAGCACAATTAGTAAGTGTCAGGACCCTGATTCAAAACCAATCCTCCTCGTCCCCTCTCACAAGGGCCCCTGTGTCTTAGGTGACAAACTGCAAACAGATTGTCCCAGGCCCAAGCCCCACATGGCCTAAAATGATGATAGAACGTTGTGCTTCAAATCGAGCTTCCCTCCAAGTCAGCTGGGTTTGGCTTCGAGCCCTTGCCTTTGTCCCTTCCTGGTGTGTGACTTTGAGCAAATTCTTCAAGCTTGTTAAACTTCACTTTTCCAAATCCTCACAGTATCTCACAATGTTATTGTGACCTTAAATGAGATCATCGTAGTTTCTGGCACACATCAAAAAGAGCAACACCTTTTATTTTGGATGAATAAGGCACTGTGTGCTGCATCCTGTGTGCTACAAAGTCAGTGTTAGGGGTGCCTACGGGAAGAAAGGGTTATGTGAACATTTTTTTTTTATTATGGAAATTTAAAACATATAAAGATGCAAATAGTATGATGAATCCCCATATATCAGCATTCAGCTTCAACAAATATCAGCATTGTATTAGTCTCATTTCCTTTGTCTTTTCTTGTTTGTTTGTTTTTTTCTGGAATATTTTTAAGCAAATTCCAGATATATCTTGTAACTATACCCGAAATACATTAGTACCTTATTTTTAATTATTAAATAATTAAAAAAAAATCACAACGCCATTAACATGGGCCTAACAAAATTAAGTACATCATGAGAAACACTGGGCTGGCAGAAGTACAAGCTGGAATCAAGATTGCCAGGAGAAATATCAATAACCTCAGATATGCAGATGATCCCACCCTTATGGCAGAAAGTGAAGAGGAACTAAAAAGCCTCTTGATGAAAGTGAAGGAGGAGAGTAAAAAAGTTGGCTTAAAGCTCAACATTCAGAAAACCAAGATCCTGGCATCTGGTCCCAGCACTTTATGTGAAATAGATGGGGAAATAAGACTTTATTTTTTGGGGCTCCAAAATCACTGCAGATGGTGATTGCAGCCATGAAATTAAAAGACGCTTACTCCTTGGAAGGAAAGTTATGACCAACCTAGACAGCATATTTAAAAGCAGAGACGTTACTTTGCCAACAAAGGTCCATTTAGTCAACACTGTGCTTTTTCCAGTTGTCATGCATGGATGTGAGAGTTGGACGGTGAAGAAAGCTGAGCACTGAAGAATTGATGCTTTTGAACTGTGGTGATGGAGAAGACTCTTGAGAGTTCCTTGGACTGTAAGGAGATCCAACCAGTCCATCCTAAAGGAGATCAGTCCTGGGTGTTCATTGGAAGGACTGATGTTGAAGCTGAAACTCCAATACTTTGGCCACCTCATGTGAAGAGTTGACTTATTGGAAAAGACCCTAATGCTGGGAGGGATTGGGGGCAGGAAGAGAAGGGGACAACAGAGGTTGCCAACCCTGGATGGCATCACCAACTCGATGGACATGGGTTTGGGTAGACTTCAGGAACTGGTGATGGACAGGGAGGCCTGGCGTGCTGTGATTCATGGGGTTGCAGAGTTGGACACAACTGAGCAACTGAACTGAACAAAATTGAAAATTCTTTACTGTTGCTTCTGTTTAATCACTAAGTTGTGCCTGACTGTTTGCAACCCCACAGCCTGTAGCCTGCCAGGCTCCCCTGTCCATGGCATTTCCCAGGGAAGAACACTGGAGTGGGCTGCCATACCCTCCTCCAGGGGATTGTCCCAACCCAGGGATCGAACCCATGTCTCCCACATTGGCAGGCAGTTTCTTTACCACTGAGCTCCCAGGGGTGCTTCCCCTGCCCCAAATCCTTTATGGCATCTAATATTCAGTCTGTGTTTACATTTTGCCTGTTGATGCCAATTTCTGCTTTATGGTTTTGTTCAAATCAATATCAAAACAAGTTCCACACAGTGCACTTGATGTCTTATCTTTTAAGCCTCATAAACTCTCACCCCCTCCTCCTCTTGTAGCATTTATTTGTTTTAGAAACCAGACCTGTCTGCATTTGCCCTGTAGAATTTTTCATCCTCTAGATTTGACAGTTAACTTACATGGTTCAATGGTGGACAGTCATATTAGAGCCTGAGGCAAAAAGAATCAGTAATACAGAGTCTATTTAAAACTCTGATATTGTGTTCATCATGGATCTTTTAGGCTCATTTTGATTTTTTAAACATAATGTTTGAAAGTGCTTATCTCTATTCCTATGTTTTGTGGTGTTCCCTTAAATTTTGCACCTGAGGTGAGTGGTTCCTCCCTCCCTTTGTTCCAGCCCAGCCCTGAGTTGTTTAACTTGTTCCTCTATCTCGCCAGTGTCTTGTACACTGGTGATTAGTTATCCCTGCTGCTGCCTTTTTTTTTTTTACGTCTTTATTGAATTTGTCACCTTATGACTTTTTTTGTTTTGGTTTTGTGGCTGCAAGGTATGTGGGATGTTAGCTCCCCAACCAGGGATCGAACCTGCGCCCCTTGCTTTGGAAAGTGACATCTTAACCACCAGACTGCCAGGGAAGTCCCCAGTTCCGAATTTTAGATCTTTGCTCTTCAAAGCATGAGCCGTGGTCCAGTGGAACAAGTCGCTCCTGGGAGCTTATTACAAATGCAGAACCCCAGGGTCCAGCCCAGACCTGAGTCAGAACCCACCTTTTTAACTGGATCCCCAGGGGCCCTGCCTGCGCAGTGAAGTCTGAGGAGCACTTTTCTGAAGGTGTGATTTCAATCAGGTGTAGTTGTGGCGAGAGCGCCTCATGGACGTGTTCTGGATCTTAGGGTATCACATCAGGAAGTACGTGGTGTCTGATTGTCCTGCTTTGGGGGATGTTAATTGATCAGTGGGTTCACATGTGGTCAGGCTGACCCATCCGTTAGAAGGCTGAGAAGTCTCTTCCGAGCGTTGCCTGGAGTAACATGGTGAAGGAGGGGCAGCTGGATGGATCTGAATGTTGACTTACACTTCCCATCTGTGACCCTGGGTAAGGTGCCTCAGTTCTTAGCCTGTAAGCAAAGATGGATCATGGTTGATCCATCTCACTGGGCTGTCACACAGATTTTCTTAGAGGCTTGGCACAAAGCAGGCTCTCCATCAGAGGCATTGCTGCCCTTCTCTTCTTTCCTCATCGGAGAAAGTATTGTAGGAAAGACGTCTCAAGTGGGGCCTTGCAGAATGGATGGAACAATGTTCTGGATGAGACTCATGACCTGAGCACAGACAGGAAACGGAAGTGTGTGGTGTGTTCTTGGAGACTGGTGAAGAATTTGACCTCACTATAGAGGGTTTTTTGTTTTTTTTTTTTCCCTATAGAACAAGGGGAAAGCCAGATGGTGGAAGGCTTTGACTCTAGGCAGTGTATAGTATTTGGAGCTCAAGGAGAGGAGGATGTCTGGAGCAAAGAGGCGTTTAGAAGTTGAATTCTGCTGCCCAGGAGGGAGAGAAATGAGTAGACTGTGGAGGTGGGGGGGCGGGGGTGGCTTTTCAGTACTTCACATAGGAGAGAGCAGAGGCTAGAGTGCTGGTGTTAGGAGGGGGAAGTAAAAGGACAGACAGGGAGTTGTGGCGCTGTGAGCAGTGACTGAGTGTGGGTGTGGCACCATGCCAGCAGACTTCTCTTTGGTGGGTTTCACTTCTTACTGGTCACGTCAAGTTGCTTAACCTCTGAGCCTCCTTTTCTTTATTGGTGAATGGGGACAGTGAGGTCTGTTTAACAGGTTACCTGTAAGGATTCAGTGAGATGGTGCAGAGATTTCCCTGGCAGTCCAGTGGTTAAGACTCCACCCTTCCAACGAAGGGGATGTGGGTTCGATTCCTGGTTAGGGAATCAAGATCCCAAATGCCCAATGGCACGGCCAAAAGAAATTAAAAAAAAAAAAAAATGATGTGATGCATGTCACATGCTGCACTTTGATAAATGCTAACTATAATAATTACTTGATGATTGGTTGTTTGGTTAAAGGAGAGGAAGTTAGGAGAAATCTTTTTTAGCTGCAAGTCTAGGATAATTGATATGACTTTGTGCAAGCTCCGGGAGATTGTGAAGGACAGGGAAGCCTGGTGTGCTGCAGTCCATGGGGTCACAGAGTCAGACACAACTGAGAGATTAGGATAACTGGTGACACAGAAAGAGGAAGGTTGGCTGGGAGAACTGGTTTAAGGAGGCTGTGTTACATATTTATATTCCCTTTTAGATGTGTTGAGTTTGAGACCTTGACGGGATGTCCAGGAGGGAATGTCAGATTCCAGGGGAAATGATGCAGGAGCTGCGCTTGGCTAGACCCATGCTGTTTCTTTTGGTACAGATACGGTTCCAGTAATGCCTTGTGCTTTATTCCTCAGTATCTCTGGGATTTCTGACAAAGCAGATGTTTTACTTGGACATCCATTCAGATTAGCCTCCGACTTGCAGTCAGTGGTCCAGAGCGCGGCTGATTGAACAGCAGTAGAAGGTAGCGAGGCTCTTCTCCCTCATGACTTTGCCTAGTTCCAGATTTTGTTGCAGTTTGAAGGAAGCTGTTTGTTTTGCTTTTTAGCCATTTCAAAGTCCCCCCCCCCTCTCTCTCTGTGCACAATATGATGCTGAAATTTGAGGTATCAGTAGGTGCTGTTTAAAGAAGTTCATTTATGGATGATTAAATAACATGCCTGTTGGCCCAGATTTGATAGAGAACAGGGGGACTTTTTTTTTTTCAGTGCAATGAAGTTTAATTATTTACCTGTTCCTTTTAACCCTTGTCATATTATTTAGAAAACAGATCTCTTTTTAAAAAAAGTCTATTTTGTTTATTTTGCCTCCTTTCCATGTATTTTCTATATTTTTACTGATAGAAGGTGGAGTGGGATGGGGCGGGGACACTGAGCTGGAATGACAGAGATATATTTATGTTTTATTTGGTTTTAATTTTACATAATTTTTAGGGATATTTATATCAGTGGTTTCAGCTGCTCCAAGCACTGCAGAGAATAATCATCAGTTCAGTTCGGTTGCTCAGTCTTGTCCGACTCTTTGCGACCCCATGAATTGCAGCACACTAGTCCTCCCTGTCCATCACCAGCTCCCGAGTTCACTCAAACTCATCACCTTCCACTGAGTC
>SJYC01029427.1:0-49116 GCA_006408675.1 Madoqua kirkii | reverse complement strand
TTATATCAGTGGTTTCAGCTGCTCCAAGCACTGCAGAGAATAATCATCAGTCCAGTTCGGTTGCTCAGTCTTGTCCGACTCTTTGCGACCCCATGAATTGCAGCACACTAGTCCTCCCTGTCCATCACCAGCTCCCAGAGTTCACTCAAACTCATCACCTTCCACTGAGTCGGTGATGCCATCCAGCCATCTCATTCTCTGTTGTCCCCTTCTCATCCTGCCCCCAATCTCTCCCAGCATCAGAGTCTTTTCCAGTAAGTCAACTCTTTGCATGAGGTGGCCAAAGTACTAGAGTTTCCAGCTTTTGCACCAGTCCTTCCAAAAAACATTCAGGACCGATCTCCTTTAGAATGGATTGGTTGGATCTCCTTGCAGTCCAGGGGACTTCTCTAGAAGTCCAAGAGTCTTCTCTAGCACCACAGTTCAAAATCATCAATTTTTCAGTGCTCAGCTTTCTTCATAGTCCAACTCTCACATCCATATGTGACCACTGGAAAAACCATAGTCTTGACCAGACGGACCTTTGTTGGCAAAGTAATGTCTCTGCTTTTGAATATGCTATCTGCTAAGCTGCTGCTAAGTCACTTCAGTCGTGTCTGACTCTGTGCGACCCCATAGACGGGAGCCCACCAGGCTCCCTCATTCCTGGGATTCTCCAGGCAAGAACACTGGAGTGGGTTGCCATTTCCTTCTCCCATGCATGAAAGTGAAAAGTGAAAGGGAAGTCGCTCAGTCAGGGTCGTGCCGACCCTCAGCGACCCCACGGACTGCAGCCTTCCAGGCTCCTCCGTCCATGGGATTTTCCAGGCAAGAGTACTGGAGTGGGGTGCCATCACCTTCTCCATATGCTATCTAGGTTGGCCATAACTTTCCTTCCAAGACGTAAGTGTCTTTTAACTTCATGGCTGCACTCACCATCTGCAGTGATTTTGGAACCCCCCAAAATAAAGTCTGACAGTGTTTCCACTGTTTCCCCATCTATTTCCCATGAAGTGATGAGACCAGATGCCGTGATCTTAGTATAGGAGATGCTAAAATTGTCCCCTCTCCAGGTGGTCACTGGCATCTCAAATACTGCCTGTACTGGACCAGCACAAATACTGATCACAGTAGCTGCGAGTTTGTGTGTTTACAGGTCAGAAAATTTCCAGATCTGTCCTTAATCCCAGAGCCCAAAGTAAATAACCACTTTCTGTGTGCGACTTACGCAGGACACGTCATTGAGGTACGTCATTGAGGGAGGTGAGGGAGATAGAAAGGAATTCTCCCTTCCTGTGCTTTCTTCCTAAATGATGTTGTTTAGTCACTACATCGTATTCAACTCTTTGTGACTCCATAGACTGTAGCCTGCCCAGCTCCTTTGTCCATGGGATTTCCCAAGCAAGCACACTGGAGTGGGTTCCATTTCCTCCTCCAGGGAATCTTCCCAATCTAGAGATCGAACCCACGTCTCCTGTATTGGCAGGTGGACTCTTGACCACTGAGCCACCGGGAAAGGCCTTCTTCCTGAATACCTGTCATAATTTCCACGTCATCCGTTTTCTGTGTTTTCTCTTTCTGTGAAGATAGGCTGAGAGTACCTTGTACATAGTTGACACTCTGTGTGTGTGTGTATGTTTGTAATTATATCCATAAATATGTAATGGTTGATAGAACACAAAAAACTAGTATTTTGGTTGCCAACTAAAGTTAATGTTACATGCGTGTGAAGGAGACTCTGTGGCACAGAATGTTTAAGTTGGCTTGTTGGGTGGAAGCGGATGAATGGAAAAAGAACAGAAAGCAATAGAAGTAAATGAACCACAAGAGAAAGTCACAGTATTCGTCAGAATTAGGTAGGGGTAGAAATCATCCCAAAAAAGTGACTAGAGGTAGCAGCAGCTCAAAGAATCCCAAAGTCCACACTTGAGCATAACCTAGCAGCCAGCTGGAGGTGGTCCTCAGACCTCAGCCTCTGAACGTGTGGACAGTGGGGTTGGCACAGTTGGTATTTTATGGAAAGCCGAGGCTCAAATAAGAGGGTGAAAATAGAATAATTTCATGTTCTAAGTTGAGAAAAGATTTAGGCTTCCTCCACATCCATTTCTGTTGGTAAGTGGAATGAAGGAATAACCTGCAGAACACATTTCCATCTCTCTGGTCGATGGAAATTTCTACAGAACAGACCCAAATGATTCATTCATTATGTGAGCGGAGCCCTCAGGGGATGTTGTTTTTCATCAAGTCAGTTCCCGTCCTGAATTAGAGAGGAAATGTTGTGTGGAGTAAACCTGAGAAATAAGAATCTACTTGAAATATTACAGGTGGTCCAGTTAAGTCACATTGAAAGTGCAAGTCGCTCAGTTGTTTCCAACTCTTCGCAATCCCATGGACTGTAGCCCACCAGGCTTCCCTGTTCATGGAATTCTCCAGGCAAGAATACTGGAGTGGGTAGCCAGTCCCTTCTCTGGGGGATCTTCCCAACCCAGGGATCGCACCCAGATCTCTCACATTGCAGGCAGATTCTTGACCATCTGAGCCACCAGGGAAGCCTAAGAATACTGGAATGGGTAGCCTATCCCTTCTCCAGGGGATCTTCCCAGCCCAGGAATTGAACCCGGGTCTCCTGCATTGCAGGTGGATTCTTTATCAGCTGAGCCACCAGTATAGACTGCAACGACCGGGAACGAGTAAGCTTGGAGGAAGTTGGCTTTGGAGTTCTGTATTTCAGAGAGTAAGAAAGAGTAAGCCCTAGTTCACCCAGAGCTTCATGTAGCCGCTGGCCATCACTATAGACAGGGCCTTCCCGCTGAGCACAGAGATTGGGTCTTTGGCCAATAAGTGTTCTTGACTTAATGAATAAAGAGTGGGGTTAGATTTAGTTGGGCTTTTCCCTAAGCCAGTTTGCAGGACATGAAGTAGTCACTCGTGATCCATTGTGAATTGGGGTGACCACAGTGGTAGCATAGACCGTATGCAGTTAGACAGGGGGTGGAGCTGTCTTGACTGCTTGTTGTGTTATTTGGGCTTGGCCTTAGAGAACAGAGGAGAAGCGGAGTGTCGAGAGAAGAACCACCATTGCTGAGCATGAGAAGGCTTAAGTTCTAGTACTACGTTTTTGAGTAACTTCTGTCTGACAGTGGGCAGATCACCAGACTAGATGAGTTGGTTATTTTTCAGGAGCTGGAAGGAGATGGCACAGTTGAAGGAGTCCCTGTTGAAGTGAACCTTCAGAATCTCATGGGGTTTAGGGATTGGAATTATATTTGTTGTACGTGTGTGTGTGTGTGGTGTGGTATGTGTGTGTCTCTTTGCCCAAAAGAGGATCACTGCTGTAGTGAACGTGGTTCCTAATGGAATGCCATGTCATGTGATTGATAGGGATCAGGCTGTGTTGGGGGACGTTGAAAAGCATTGAACTAGATAATTTCTAAGGACTCGCCCAACCTTAAAAATGTCAATTGTCAGGAAATGGAATTTGGGCTTGGATGATGAGGGTTCAATCCTTGGGTTGGGGAGATCCTCTAGAGCAGGAAACAGCAACCCACTGCAGTATTCTTTCCTAGAAAATTCCATGGACAGAGGACCCTGGCGTCCGTGGGGTCGCAAAAAGTAGGGGCTTGAACTTCAAACCAGTTTTGTGTAAAGCAGAAACTGTTTGCATGCCTCAAGGGGAAAGCTGGTGGTAGAAATTGCTCTACAGTTTGCCTTTAGACTATAGTGGGAAGTATTTTGAAGGGGAGGGGGGCGGATAGGATGGATCAATGCAATTTTTCTCTCCATGTAAAAGTTGTTAGTGAAGTAACAGCTTATCTTATTTTGCAGTCCTAAAGTAATAAATAAAACATTTATGGCTCAGAATAAATTGAGAGCATCCCATTTCCTGCAGTAGCAGGCATGTTCAGATTCTTTTAAAGCCTCAGGCAGGGTGACATCAGCAGATTTTTTTCTTCATTTTCTAATCCAGAAGCTTCTAATTTCTTTCTGTATAAGAACCCACATTTTAGTACTGAGCAGATCTTCAGAGACCCTTTTTGATAAGACTACATTTTGCAGCACCTCTTTTAAATTGTGTTAAACTTCAGTCCTCTCAAGAGACAGCATGCTGTAGTGGAAGGAATGTGGGCTTGGAATTTATATACAATATTTGTTTTTTCCCTGTTAGCTATGTCTTTGGTTCACATTCAGATACTTGACCCATTAGCATTGTGGAATTTCTGAGTTCCTGACTTAGCCTTTCTAGAGGGTTCTAGCTCCATGAAACACATACACACAGACACACACACACACACACACACATCCCCTGTGGGTCTTCTTGATCCAGTCAAGGCTACCCACTCCAATGTTCTTGAACTTCCTTGGTGGCTCAGCTGGTAAAGAATCCGCCTATAGTGTGGAAGACCTGGGTTCCATCCCTGGGTTGGGAAGAGCCCCTGGAGCAGGGAACAGCTACCCACTCCACTATTCTGCCCTGGAGAATTCCATGGACTGTGTAGTCCCGTTCAGTTGCTTAGCTGTGTCTGACTCTTTGTGACCCCATGCACTGCAGCACGGCAGGCTTCCCTGTTCACCAGCTCCTGGAGTTTACTCAAACTCATGTCCCTTGAGTCGGTGATGCCATCCAACCATCTCATCCTCTGTTGTTCCCTTCTCCTCCCACCTTCAATCTTCCTCAGCATCAAGGTCTTTTCAAGAGAGTGAGTTCTTCGCATCAGGTGGCCAAATTATTGGAGTTTCAACTTTAGCATCAACGTCAGTCCTTCCAATGAATGTTCAGGACTGATTTCCTTTAGGATGGACTGGTTGGATCTCTTTGTAGTTCAAGGGACTCTCAAGAGTCTTCTCCAACACCACAGTTCAAAAGCATCAACTCTTCAGCGCTCAGCTTTCTTTATAGTCCAACTCTCACATCCATACATTATTACTGGAAAAACCATAGCTTTGACTAAACGGACCTTTGTTGGCAAAGTAATGTCTCTACTTTTTAATATGCTGTCTGCTGCTATTAAGTCACTTCAGTCGTGTCAGATTCTGTGCAACCCCATAGATGTCAGCCCACCAGGCTCCCCTGCCCCTGGGATTCTCCAGGCAAGAATACTGGAGTGGGTTGTCATTTCCTTCTCCAGTGCATGAAAGTGAAAAGTGAAAGGGAAGTTAGTCAGTCTTGTCCGACTCTTAGTGACCTCAAGGACCGCAGCCTACCAGAGTCCTCCATCCATGGGATTTTCCAGGCAAGAGAATTGGAATTGGGTACCATTGCCTTCTCCAAATATGCTGTCTAGGTTGGTCATAACTTTTCTTCCAAGGAGCAAGTGTCTTTCAATTTCATGGCTGCAGTCATCATCTGCAGTAATTTTGGAGCCCCCCCAAAATAAACTCAGCCAGTGTTTCCATTGTTTTCCCATCTATTTGCCATGAAGTGATGGGACCAGATGCCATGATCTTAGTTTTTTGGATGCTGAGTTTTAAGACAACTTTTTCACTCTTCTCTTTCACTTTCATCAAGAGACTCTCTAGTTCTCTGCTTTCTGCCATAAAGGTTATGACATGTGCATATTTGAGGTTATTGATATTTTTCCTGGCAATATTGTTTCCAGTTTGTGCTTCATCCAGCCCAGCATTTCTCATGATGTACTTTGCATGTAAGTTAAATAAGCAGAGTGACAGTATACAGCCTTGTCATACTCCTTTCCCGATTTGGAACCAGTCTATTGTTCCATGTTTGGTTCCACCTATTGCTTCTTGACCTGCATACGATTTCTCAGGAGGCAGGTCAGGTGGTCTGGTATTCCCATCTCTCAGAATTTTCCACAATTTGTTATGATCCACATAGTCAAAGGCTTTGGCACAGTCAATAAAGCAGAAGTAGATGTTTTTCTAACGGGTGTTGGCAATTTGATCTCTGGTTCACTCTGTCTTTTCTAAACTCAGCTTGAACATCTGGAAGTTCATGGTTCACGTACTGTTGAAGCCTGGCATGGAGAATTTTGAGCATTACTTTTCTAGCTTGTGAAATGAGTACAGTTGTGTGGTAGTTTGAACATAGTTTGGCATTGGAATGAAAACTGACCTTTTCCAGCCCTGTGGCCACTGCTGAGTTTTCCAAATTTACTGGCATATTGAGTGCAGTGTGTCTGTATTGACTGTATGTCCCTATGACTCTATATGACTGTATAGTCCATAGGATCGAAGAGAGCTGGACAGGACTGAGTGCCTTTCACTTCACTGTTTTCACTCTTATGACTGGAGTTTCCCCGTCTCTTCTGTCCTGCCCCACAGTGAGCCCTCCTCTTGCCATTTGTTGATCATGACCCTGAAAGAGCATCCCCTTCAAGACCACCAGATTCTCCTACAGAAAATAACCTTCAGTGTCTCCTCCAGAACAGTCTGCCTGAGCACAATGAGTCAGTCTTTGCTGTTCAAACATTTGCCACTTATTTATTAAACAGTTATTTACTGAGTGTCTTAGATTGTGTGTGGAAGTCTGTGCTCTGTGCTGTGGGAAAGGAAATGGTGAATTATCCATGACTTCAGGACCGCTGTCATCAAGGAAGAAAGATAAGACGTGCGGTAGGGTAAGGACTTGGGTGGTGGTGTTTGGTCTTCAATTTTTTTTTTTTTTTTTTAAGGGAGAGGAGAGGAAATGATCACATCCCTGGAGGGGAAAAGTGAAGTTCTTTGTGTCTGTTAGGAACAGCAAAGCATGCCGTTTGCCTAGAGTAGGGGCAACATTGAGAGCATGATGGGGATATGCGCCCTATCCACCGCGTTTTTCCTTTGGCTTTGAGATGAGGTGCGGTGCTTCCCTGGCACGTGCTGTTCTCTGTCCAGGGTCCTGACGTGCAGCCGCTCTTCCTGCTGCTTCTGCTTTCACCGGCTCGTATGGATGACCTTCTCCCCTCTCATCCCTCCGGTTCTCATGTGTGCATCTTTTTTTTTTTTTTTTAATTTATTTATTTAGGCTGCACTGGGTCTTTGTTACTATTCACGTTCTTCTTCTAGCTGCGGGAGCAGGGGCTACTCTCTAGTTGCCATGCGAGGGCTGCTTGTTACGGTGGCTTCTCTTGTGCAGCACAGATTCTAGGGTGCACAAGTGCAGTAACTGTGGCGCGTGGGCTTACTTGTCTCACAAGTGGAATCTTCCCAGACCAGGGATCAAGCCCGTGGCCCCGGCATTGGCAGGCGGATTCTTAACCACTAGACCCTCAGGGTGGAGAAGGAAATGGCAACCCACTCCAGTATTCTTGCCTAGAGAATCCTGTGGATGGAGGTGCCTGGTGGGCTGCTGTCCATGGGGTTGCACAGAGTTGGACATGACTGAAGCGACTTAGCATGTGTGATGCATTGGAGTAGGAAATGGCAGCCCACTCCAGTGTTCTTGCCTGGAGAATCCCAGGGACGGAGGAGCCTGGTAGGCTGCCATCTGTGGGGTCGCACAGAGTCAGGCACAACTAAAGTGACTTAGCAGCAGCAGCAGAGCCCCAGGGAAGTCCAGCCATGTTCATCTTTAGTCAAGAGCTCTGTCTGGAATTCAGACATGTATTTCTAGCTGTCCCCTGGATCCTCCCACCTGGTCTCTCATCATTGTCCCAGATCAACCGATCCAGACCAGGCATAGCTGCCTCCCTCCTCAGCTAGTCCGTGTTGCCTTCCATCTCTGTGAATGTGACACCTTCCGCTGGAAGGTCAAAGGGGTCTTTGACCCCTCCCTACCCACAACCAGCACTTAAGTTCACTCCTCAACCCATGCAGAATCTGTGTTCTCTCCATCCCCACTACCACCTACCTGGTTCTAGTCCTTATCCTCGCTGACCTGCGTTCCTGAAGAATCCTCCCTGGTCTCCCTGGATGCAGTCTTCTCTTTGACCCTTGCCCTCTTGACACTGCAGCAGAATGATCCTTCTACCCTGTCAACCTGGTCATGTCAGTTTCCTTCTTAAAACCCTGTAATGGGTGAAGCCCACATTCCTTACATAGGTTAGAAAAGGCTCGTGGAGGCCACTTGTCCTGGCTCCTCCCTGGTGTGCCGCTGCAGCTGTCCTGAGCTACTTCCACTCTGGCCGTGGCCGTGACCTGGCACTTGCAGGCTTTCCCCATGCACTTTCCTTTGCCAGCATTCTCCTCCCTGTTTTTGCCTGGCTACTTTCTGTTTCTCTCCTAGATCTCAGCTTCACTGTCCATGTAAAAGTCTTTTCTATTCCCTCAAGACGACATTAGATACCTCTACTAGACACATAAAAGGAGGCTTTTATGGAGTAAAAATTTAAGTCATATCATTTTATGGAGTAAATGATATAAGTCATATCATGTGATTGCCTAGCAAATTGTCTTTCTTCCCTCCTCAAACTGTAGACTTCACGAGGATGAGGAATGTTGTTATTCACCTGTGTATCATCCTTGGCATGTTATCTGTCAAGAAACATGTCTTTTACTATATCACTGATATTTACCAAGTGCTGTTCTTTGCTCCTGGATCCCAAGCTTCTTCAGGTCGGGACCAAGTCTTGTTCATGGTGCTGTACCTGGCACTTTGTGTTAAATTAGTTTGTTTCACCAGTTCCTTTTGGGAGCTTTATTGCACTTGAATTTATATATATATATATATATAAAACTTATATGAATGTAAATTCTAAGAGTTATGTTAGCTGGGACTAGGAAGTGATGTGATAGCTTAATAAATGTGCTGTAAAGTGTGCATGCAAAGATGTATTGCCCATTCAGTATGGTCTGGAATTAAGAAGTAGCAGCATTAAGGCATTTGAAAGACCCCTCTCCCACTTAGCAACACGTGCTCTTGGGCAAGTCAGTTTCTTTGAGCCTGGACTTCCTCATCTGTAAGATGGGAATATACCACCTGCCTTGCAAGGTGGCTGTGTGCTTGGTCCGTCAGTTGTGTCTGACTCTTTGTGACCCCATGGAGTGCAGCCTGTCAGGCTCCTCTGTGGGGATTCTCCAGGTCAGAATACTGGATATGAGTTGCCATGTCCTCCTCCAGGGGATCTTCCCAAACCCGGGATTGAATCCAGGTCTCCTGCATTGCAGGTGGATTCTTCACCAACTGAGCCCCTCAGGGAAGCCCTGCAAGGTTGTTAAAAAGACTAAAGGTTTATGAAAACAACAGCCATAGTATCTGGCGCACAGTAGTTGCTGTGTGGAATTTAAGTTATTTTCTTTTTTGTTGCAGCAATGTTCCCATTATGGAAAACATACTTGAAATTTTTTTTTTGAAATAGTTTTCAGAACTTGCTGTAGACCTTCAGAATATGTCAATAGGAGAGATATCTTCTCTTTTGAGGATAAGTTTGAGTTTTAGATACAGCTTGGTTCAGAGTATGTGATCAAGATAGTTGATACCATTTTTTGATATTTAAAAAGCTAAGTGTGATTATAATGAGGACTTCTTTTGTAATGTCTAAATTGGTACATATTTTGTCTTTCTCACAGGTGGCATTGGCAGCGCACATATTCCATCTAGCTCGTTGTAATCCAGGATGTTAACTATCAAAATACCTTTTGATTTTCAATGGCACACTGATACATCAAGCAGTTACTAGTAAGCCCAAGAGAGCTGAGATCTTTAATAATATACTTCATCACAAGTTAACCATCAGAATTTTACTTCTAGCAAAAAAAAAAAAAATTGAGAAAAGATGATCCAAGATGCTTCCCATATTATTGTATCTGTTTGGGGGTCTTCCCTTTTCAGCTGGGTCCACAGGCATCAGCATTGCTGAAATGCAGTGAGGAAGGTGGTGTCTGCTAATGACCCAGAGGAGCCTGGTGCCTTCAGAGGCCTGTCCTTAGTGGAGGGGGAGCTGGCTGGGGGAAGCAGATAGATATATAGAGACAGGCACTCAGCTTTTATAGAAGCATGTGTTTGTACGGAGTAATCCACAGGATGTCTCTAGGATAAGACGAGGCACGGGTCATTCTGTCTACTAGGAAAAACACATCGAGGTAAGGAAGAGGAGGAAGACAGTCCCGTGAGACTGGCAGCGGAAACTTGGCCAGTCTGAAAACTAGACTGAGGGTTAAATCCACTGAGAATGCTCAGGTGACTATAAGGAACCTAGTGTTATTTTATGATCCACTGGATACAGAGGGCTCTGTATTTTGCCTCATCATTCTACAGAAGGGCATGAGTCTGAAGGGTTATTACAAAGGGTTATTGACATGTAACTATTGTTCTTTGGAAGCACTGATGCTAAAGCTGAAACTCCAATACTTTGGCCACCTCATGCGAAGACTTGACTCATTGGAAAAGACTGATGCTGGGAGGGATTTGGGGGTAGGAGGAGAAGGGGACAAGAGAGGATGAGATGGCTGGATGGCATCACCGTCTCGATGGATGTGAGTTTGGGTAAACTCCAGGAGTTGGTGACAGACAGGGAGGCCTGGCATGGTGTAATTCATAGGGTCGTAAAGAGTCAGACATGAATGAGCGACTGAACTGAACTATTTTTAAATATTGGATTGTACCCTGAATCTGCTTCATCTTGTGTGCATGTTCTGTTGACTTTAGAATAATTCACTGAGAGCAGTTGATGGAGAGGCTTGGAAGGAGTGAAGCATTTGTAACTCTTGGGTAGGGGAGGAAGATGAGCTTTTATTGGACTCCCTTTGCTGCAGGCTAGTCAAGAGCAGTATCGCTCAAGTAGGGGGGCTGAGCCTGGCTGTACAGGTGCCTTGTGGGGTACACATCACAAGGGATCAGTCCCCCTAAAATCTTTGTTGTAGAACCGTATGCGCTTTTCAGGTACTGAAAGTGAACGTTGCTCAGTCGTGTCCGACTCTTTGTGACCCCATGGACTATACAGTCCATGGAATTCTCCAGGCCAGAATACTGGCGTGGGTAGCCTTTCCCTTCAGGCTGTTCCCAACCCAGGGATCGAAGTGTGGTCTCCTGCATTGCAGGCAGCTTCTTTACAGCTGAGCTATCCGGGTTTGAGTTACTGGTGTCACTGTAATTGTAATGGGATGTTGTCACTGGCCTTCGGTTTCAGGTGGGCAGCAGAGATACTTCCTCTTAGGGAGTGCTTTCTCCTGGAAGCTGATGGCTCTGTGAAATTGGGCTTGTCCTTCAGCCTGGCTATGGAAGAAAATGCTGTAGCCTTTGACTGCAACAATAGGGAAAGACAAAAGTTTAATTTTAATTAATGTGTTTTATTTGTGTGAAAAGTATTATAAACCTATTACAGTGCAGTGCTATATAGTCGATTGTGTTAGTTGGGTACCTAGGGTAGCTTGATTGGACTTACGGACAAACTGGACTTAGGAACGCATCCTCAAAACGGAACTTGTTTGCATGTAGGGGACTTACTGTAATGTAAAGATGCAAAATTCAAGGTCTTTGATGTTATGAGAAAGGTCTAGACAGGAAATTTAAGTAAAATAACCCTTTCTCCTTTTAATTCTTCCCTCTAAATTGTTTACTGCTCATGTTTTCTGGGTATTCATTTTCTTAAGTGTTGTTAGCCAGGTTGATGTTACTATATGAGTGATGCCAGCAACCCATGTTAGAATGGACCTTACAAGGAGAAGATTCTGAAGCATGTTAGGCATATTCTGATAGAACGTTTTATTTTTGCAAGCCAGAATTTTGCCTCACGCCAGAATTTTCCATTTACGATATAATTGTGTATCTGACTATGATATAAAAAATAAGAGATTTAGAGAAAACACTAGCAGAAGCAACTGTATGTCAAATTTATTTCTGGCAAATGACCTGAGTAATTTCTACTGAATGAGAAAAATGCAGGGTATGTGCCTTCGTTGTTCTGTTGCTGCCCTAACAGATTGCCGCAAACTTAGAGATTTAACACGACACAAATTATTATCTTACAGTTTTGTGGCTTCCCAGGTAGCTCTGTGGTAGAGAATCTGCCTACCGATGCAGGAGATGGGGGTGTGATCCCTGGGTTGGGAAGGTCCCCTGGAGAAGGGCGTGGCGACCCACTCCAGTAATCTTGCCTGGAGAATCGCATGGACAGAGGATCCTGGCGGGCTGCAGTCCGTGGGGTCGAATAGAGGCAGACGTGATGGAGCCCAAGCACTGTTGTGTGTGGGGTAGAGACCCAGCACAGGGCTCCCTCACATCAAGGTGTCGACCAGGACAGCGTTCCTCCTAGAGGCTCCGGAGAGAACCCCTCTCCTTCCTGGGTGCCCACGCTCCTGACTTAAAGCTGCCTTCCATCTCCAAAGCCAGCGGGGTTGCGTCTTTCTGACCATCCTTTCCTGGCCACGTTCGCTGCTGCAGTTTCTCTGCTTTTGAGGACCCTGCGATTCCATTGGGCCCACCTACATCATTCAGAATTCTCTCCAGACCCTAACTTAATCGTGTCTGTAGAAACCCTGTTGCCACATAAGGTAACCTTTTCAGGTTCTGGGAATTAGGATGTGAGCATCTTAAAGGGAGTGGGGCTTATTCTGCCTGCTGTTGTGTGGGAACACCTAACACGGATTTCATTCGGAGAAAGTACATTTCAGATGTGCCCGTGATTTGTTACAGGTCTTAAGAAACGTTCACTTGACTATTTTAAAGAGTTATATGTACTTTAAAAAATGATGATCTGTTTGGATCTGAACCTGCTTATTAAAGCTAACGTTCCTTCTCTTTTGTTTCCTTTGATAGTGATAACCTACTAAGGAGAGCAGCCTGTCAAGAAGCTCAGGTAATGCTGTTTAATATGAAACAATTAAAACCCGCCTTATCTCCACCGTGCAGAAATCTCGGGCAGTTCCAGGGGACTTGCCCAGCACCTTGCATCAGTGCAGCTTGGCTGTTTTTTCCCCACTATCAGGGGATGAATCAGGCTGCCAGCCAACTCTGAACAGAACTCGAGGAAGTTAACCATCTGGCGAGAAGCAGTTCCAACGCCCACCCCTTCAGACTTGTTTACTTCTGGATTAGCCCAAAGAACACAGAACCGGACTGGCTGGCGTTCTGGGAATTTGTTCGTGTCTGCAGGTGGCCTGGAAGCTCTGGCTAAAGCCAGATTCATGCCTAAGCCGAATAAGCCCCAGGGATATCAGTTCAGAGCAGTCGTTACCTCTCAAAGTCAAATCTCCTTAAAACTGTTGATTCGTACTTTTAAAGCCTGTCCCTTTAGCCCGGCTGAGTCATACCCTGTGCATTGTTATTCCCAGTCTCAGGGTATTGCACTTGAATTCATCTATCTAGTTAGAGCTGAATTGTTCATCCTTTCAAGTTTAAGATCACGTTTCTTTTCTTCCCTCCCCTCCAAATATGCACATTATAACTTGCAGAAGAATTTGCATGGTTAAGTTGCTTTTTTGTTATGTCACTTAACCTTCTGATGTCAGAAATACCAAAAAAAGAAACATGAAATTAAAAATTGACAAAGGCATGATACATTTAGTAGAAGGAGAGGGCAGAAAATGTTCTGAAATGTTTTCATGGATGACAATGAGAATAGACACTGAACGAATTTCTTTCTTTTGGGATTCCCTAACTGTTCTAAATCCATGTTTTAAGAATTTGATTGCTTTGTTGTTTCATCTCATGGCTCTGAGTTGTTTTGGAAATCAATTCAGGTAAACTTTAGTATTAAATTTGAGGTGATCTTCATCCCAAACTAATTTTCCATTGGCAACTAGAAAACCGTGTATGGGGAAGCCTTTTGCTCTTGAACAAAGAGTGGATATGGGCACTCCCTTTCTTGTGCGAAGTATCAGTACCTTCACCTCTGCCCTGAATTCCCTCTCCTCCTCCTCTTTCATGGCCCTGTTCCTCTGTGTTTCTTCCCTTGCATGTTTCCCTCTTCCCACTGTTCTAATTCTTCACTTCCCAGCACCCATTTAGCTCCTGTCATCTGAAAAAAGTGAGTTCATCCTTAAAGTCTGCTCATTCTAGTTACTCTTCCTGTGTCTGTCCCCTTTCAGTCTAAATTCTTGAATAAAATATGATTTTTTTTTAAAGCTCACATAAACTCACCTCATTATAGTCTCATGTAAACTCCTTAATCTACTGTAAACCCGAGTCCTGAGTTGCAGGTAGCTAAGGCTTCTAGAGGCTAAAAACCCAGGACCTAGAGGAATAATCTAGAACTATAGATCTGGAATCTGGCTGGTTAATTAAGTCATTCTTGGCCAAATTCCAGAAATAGTATGGGTAGAAGAAGAACAAATTACAATATTAAAGTCTGACTCAGAGTGAAAACAGTAGAAATATGATGTACTAGAAACTTTTTACAAAGAAACAGTATATCCTTCTGAATTATTCAGCAATAGAGGTTTATTTTTGTTTTTAGAGCAAGTAATAGACAATACTGAGAAAGGCTCTCCAGTGGGCTCTCAGGGAGGTGGTAGAGTTGGAATCAGTTACTTACTAAGGTACTTGGTATAGCTTTCATTTTTCTTCTTTGCTTTGTACTTCTGTAACTTGAATCCTACCTTCTTGGCCCAGACCTGCTTCCCACCAGTTAAGACTCGAAATTTTACCCTCTTTGGGATTTCCCTATTCTCCTTCTTTTTGTTAACTATCTTCTATCCTGATGGAGCAGTGGCAGCTCTGATCAGTCTCCATTGTCACCCCTTACATCTTATCTGTGAGTCTGAACTCTGTCTCATCCATTATCTTCTCTTTAGAACGGATAGAGTGGAAGCTTGGGTTCTGAAGTTAGATGGATATAAATTCTGAACTTGTAATTTATTAACGCTTTGACTTAATTTTTCTGAATCTTGGCTTTCTCATCTATAGACATGGGAATATTTAATTCCTACTTGGTTTCTGAGAACTAAGAACAATATGTGTGGAAGTGGCAAATATTAGACACTTAGTAAACATTAATTATGTTTCTTTTCCTGTACCAGTCAGTGCTATTGAGTTATCATTCAGGGTTGCAAAGAAAGGCAGCTAGAGTATGAGATTTATTTTTTATGTGTATAAAAATATGAAGGTTAATTGGTAACACAAAGATTTTTCATTAATGAGCTTTATATGGTTGGGAAGAACCCCTGGAGAAGGGAAAGTCTACCCACTGTAGTAGTCTTGCCTAGAGAATTCCATGGACTAAATAGTCCGTGAGATCACAAAGAGTTGGACACAACTGAGTGACTTTCATTTCCTTTAAAAGGTAAAATGATTATATTCTGAAAACTAAAGACAAACTTCCCTTGTGACAGACTGCACCCTTGTTGGTTGCAATAACCCTAGCCATGTCTTACAGAGAAAAGAAAAGTTACTTACCTTAGTAAGTGAATGAAATGGGTGTTTTATTATAATATAATTTAGCTTACTTTTATTAAATAATGGTTCATTAAAAAATTTTTTGTATTGGAGTATAGCTGATTAAAAATGTGATAGTTTCAGGTAAACAGCAGAGGGACTCAGCCCCATATATATATATGTATCTGTTTTCCCCCAAAATGTGGAAAATTCTTAAAGAGATGGGAATACCAGACCACCAGACCTGCCTCCTGAGAAATCTTTACGCAGGTCAAGAAGCAGCAGTTAAAACTGGACATAGAACAACAGACTGGTTCCAAATAGGAAAAGGAGGACATCAGGGCTGTATATTGTCACCCTGTGCTGGGGTCCAGCCCTGGTGGATCCAGGGTGATTCGAAGGTGGCGACGGAATCGGTGTCCTAGGAAAAACTTATTTAATTACAGATAGAGAGGGACTAGGAATTCAGCAGAGAAAAAGAGGCCGAATAACTGGGTTAACACAGGGTGCCAATCACCACCTACGTAGGCCGCAGGCATCTTCCCATTCTCCCGAAGGAGAGGAGGCACTGAGGCCCCCCCGGTCCGATCTTAGAAGCCCAGGCAAAATTAGTAGGCTTGGTGGGTCCTATGCACCAGATGGGAATTCGACCAGAAAATAGTAAGAGAGAGAGAAAGGGGCTGAATAACTTGGCTTACATGGGGTACCAATAAAATTCCAGACAAGGAATTTGCACCATATGCATGGCGGGCACCCATGCTCCAGATGGGAATTCAGCCAGAAAATTGGGGAGCAGAAAGGAACGACATGAGGGAATCAGTCTTTCCGGAACTGATCTGATTTCTTTATTTTTGGGTTTGCTTATATACCCTTTGTTACATATAGGGATGAATACAGAGTCACGTGGGGGTCAGCAGTCCTGACCTTATCAAAATCAGGTGCTTTACATAAAAAAAAGTTTTAGGAGTTTTACATCATCTTCAAGCCATTTCTGCCTGCTGACATTTACAACTCTTTCTTCCTGATAACCAATAAACTTATTTTTTCCAAGGGTGTTTTTCCTTAAACCAAGCACCACCCTCCAAATAAAGTCACATTCCTATAGGGTGAGGGTGTAGTGAGTTACAACCAAGAAAGGAATTTATTTAACCCAAGGTTAACGTGATTAATCTTAAAGGTTAATACTTATTTCTCCTATATGCTTAAAGGTTAAGACTTATTTCTCCTATATGTTAATCCTTATTTCTCCTATATACTTAAAGGTTAAGACTTATTTCTATTCATTATAAGGGCAGGGAATATGAAGGTTTTTAGCAACAAACATCAGTCCAACAAATGAAAATCCTTTCACCAATGTTCCTCTTAAGATCTACTCAGTCTTAAGATAGTGACAAAGTTACATTTTTGCATAGCAAGGACACAGTGATTTATAACAAAGTACAGTGATCTATTAGAAGAGAGAAAATTCATTAACTCAGAAAGTCTAATATTACTAACATCAAAAACTACTATATTTCCTTTTCTATATTCCAAATACATTGATTAATATATTCCCAGGTACCTAAAGGATATGGAGGCCTGGCAGCAATCATTGACTCAACAACAAGAAAAAGTCCTATGTTAATTAAGATTCTCAGAATACTCCAAAACTCTCTGTGTTGTTAATGGTTGAGAGGTAGTAAACAATCATGTGTCCACAGAGAAGTTTAACCTGAGACGCCCTTGTCCCACCTAGGGCAGGGAATTAGCAGCAATTATTGACACAACAATTGAAGAAACCCTTTATCAATGTAATTCCCAACCAACCCACTATACTAATAATTTCTAATGTTCCACAAGAATTTGCCTTTAGTAAGTCAAAACATCTCATGCCTCTCATGGTTGGAGGGCAGTTGTGGCCGGAGGAACCTATACAGGCAGGCTAGATAACCTTCAGAGGAGTCCAGTAAGTTGAAACACTCTAGTCACGCCCAGGAATTTCTACTGCCTTGCAGCTGCACGTTTATTCCTTCTCTGAGAGAAACAGTTATGTGGGAGAGTCCCCCGTAGGTGAGAGTACAGGACAGACTCTGGTTTTGGGGTTAGATGCTCGGGAGCAGGGGAATTTCCTGAGGCTTCATCATGCCTTTGCATATACCGAAGCCCCCTTCCTCGTGACCTTTGCCATGGGCAGAGTTCCTCACGCTGGCCCCCAACAACCCTGCTTATTTAAGTTACATGCAGAGTACATCATGTGAAATACAGGGCTAGGTGAAGCACAGGCTGGAGTCAAGATTGCCAGGAGAAATATCAATAACCTCAGATACACAGATGACACCACACCATGGCAGAAAGCGAAGAACTAAAGAGCCTTGATGAGAGTGAAAAAGTTGGCTTAAAACTCAGCGTTCAGAAAACCAAGATCATGGCATCTGGTCCCATCACTCCATGGCAAATAGATGGGGAAATAATGGAACAGTGACAGACTTTATTTTTGGGGGGGCTCCAAAATCACTGCAGATGGTGAGTGCAGCCATGAAATTAAAAGATGCTTACTCCTTGAAAGAAAAACTATGACCAGTGTAGACAGCATATTAAAAAGCAGAGACATTACTTTGCCAACAAAGGTCTGTCTGGTCAGAGCTATGGTTTTTCCAGTAGTCATGCATGGATGTGAGTTGGACTGTAAAGAAAGCTGAGCACTGAAGAATCAATGCTTTTTGAACATCGATTCAAAAGTGGTATTGAAGAAGACTCTTTAGAGTCCCTTGGACTATAGGGAGATCCAACTAGTCCATCCTAAAAGAAATCAGTCCTGAATATTCATTGGAAGGACTGATGCTGAAGCTGAAACTCCCAGTATTTTGGCCACCTGATGTGAAGAGCTGACTCATTGGAGAAGACTCTGATTCTGGGAATGATTAAAGGCAGGAGGAGAAGGGGACAACAGAGGATAAGATGGTTGGATGGCTTCACCAACTCAGTGGACATGAGTTTGAGCAAGCTCCGGCAGTTGGTGATGGACAGGGAAGCCTGGGGTGCTGCAGTCCTTGGGGTCGCAAAGATTTGGACACGACTGAGTGACTGAACTGAATCTCCCCCAAACCCATCTCCCCTTTAGGCTGGCACATAACACTGAGCAGAGTTCCCTGTGCTGTTACAGTAGGTCTTTGTTGGTTATCCATTTTAATTATAACAATGAGTACATGTCGATCCCCAATTCCCCAACTATCCCTTTCCCCATTCCTCCCCCTTGGCAACCTGAAGTTTCTTCTCTGAGTCTGAGAATCTGTTTCTGTTTTATAAGTAAATTCGTTGGTGTCATTCTTTTTAGATTCATGCAGCTTTATTGCTGTTTATGATAGGGTTGCTGTGATTCACGGGGTTGCAAAGAGTCAGACAGGACTGAGCGACTGAACTGAACTGATGGTGGGGTTGTCAATATGAAATCTTGGAAGAACGTTGGCTTCTTCAGGGTAGACACCAGAAGTAAATTCTTTTGGAATGAAAGAATATATGTGTTCACTAACTCAATAAAAGGACACTTACTGAAAACTTTTCTTTGTTCCTTTTTAGGTGTTTGGCAATCAACTTATTCCTCCCAATGCGCAAGTGAAGAAGGCAACTGTGTTTCTCAACCCTGCAGCTTGCAAAGGGTAGTTCAGTCTGTGATTTGTTACAAATTCAGTTTTTCTAGGAGCAAAGAGTCACAGTGTCAGGCAGCTGGTTGGAGTCTGTGAAACTGGACGCACTAGGTTCATTGCTCTTGTAGCCATAAGATTCAATTGTATTGTAGAAATCACAGTTTAAGGGGATATAACTGTAAAGCTAACTGATGCTTAGCCAACTTGTATAATTGAATTTTAATAATTATTGCAGAATTAGCACACTCAAATCAGTCTTATCTGCTTGGTCCTAGCCTCCTTGGGAATAGCTTCTGCTGCTGTGATATGAGATGTTCAGAAATGGCCAAGAATATTGTGGCCTTGTGAGGTCAGAAACCTTCTTCCCCAAAGCGGTGAATGTAGAGTTAGGTCTTGGAGGTCAGTTGGGAGGACACTCAGTCTTCCTGGCTAAGGAAATGACGCATGGAGGTGGGGGAATGTGGTTAGAGATAGGAGGGCTGACTTAGGTCCCTTGCTATGTCACTATTCCGACAGTCCTGGAGGGGTCATGTGAGGCAGTTGTGAGAATTGACATGTGAGGACTAATTGGGACCTTGGTTGATAGCCATGTGTTCATTTATTGTAACAAATGTAGGATACTGGTGCAGGATGTTGAAAGGGAGGGAGACTGTGTGTGTTGTGGTGGGGGCGGATCAGGGAAGGGGTCATGTGAGAACTCTGCATTGTCTATTCTTTTTTACTGTGAACTTGGGCTTCCCTGGTGGCTCAGAGGGTAAAGCGTTTGCCTACAATGTGGAAGACCTGGGTTGATCCCCGAGTTGGGAAGATCCTCTAGAGAAGGAAATGGCATCCCACTCCAGGACTCTTGCCTGGGAAAATGCCATGGACAGAGGAGCCTGGCAGGCTACAGTCTTAATTTTTAAAAAAGTACCATAAGCAAAATAAAAAAGCTTTTTCTTTTATACTGTTAGTTGGGAACAACTGTCATTCAGTTGGAAAGGACTTTTGATAGTCTCTAGAAGAAATCATTTAAAATTACGACTGGTTTTTATTTATTTATGGCTGTGCTGGGGCTTTGCTGCTGTGCACGGAGGCTTTCTCTAGTTGCAGTTTGCAGGGGCTACTCGTTGTTACGGTGCTTGGTTCCCTAACTAAGCGCTTGGGCTGTCACTAGTGGCTTCTCTTGTTGCAGAGCACGGGCTCAAGGGTGCATGGGCTTCAGCAGTTGCGACACTCAGCTCAGTAGCTGTGGTGCATGGGCTTAGCTGCTCAGCATCGTGTGGAATCTTCCCGAACCAGGGAGCGAACCTGTGTCCCCTGCATCGGCAGGCAGATTCCTGTCCACGCCACCACCAGGGAAGTCCTAAAATTATTATTTTTTAAATAGTAAGAATTGGTGGAGGAGGGGCAGACTGAAACCTTTTATTCTTTCTGAGGACCAGAATAATTCTTTTTGTCTTGATTGAGGATCAGAAAATTAATAAATATGTATTAGATTGGATTCTGTAAGGTCAAAGTCAAACAGCATTAAGATAATGAGAACAACAACAAAAAGCATAGTTGGGAGCAGCTCTTAAGTGGTAAGTTTGACGCTGTCTGGAAAGAAAAGCAGGAATTCTGAAATAAGTTTCTCTTGTCTCTTCTAGGGAGGTAGTGAGTGTGGCTTCAACTATGTGAGGACTAGCCCTGCCTTATTTCTTTTGAATTCAGCAATTTGAGATACTTACTACAGACTGCCTAAATCGACTCCATTTCTCTGCCTAATTGAACTATATTTGCCCACCTTTGTTGGAGCCACTTCCTGCCACCCTAAACATACTTATCATAAGCCCTTATGATCATTGTTGTTTAATATTTATTTATATATATTTATTTGCTTGGCTGCATAGGGTCTTAGTTGTGGCACGTGGGGTCTTAGTTCCCTAACCAGGGATTGAACCTGCATCCCCAGCATTACTTAAGTATTCTGGGCTGGAGAATTCCATGGGCTGTGTTGTCCGTGGCGTCACAAAGAGTTGGACACAACTGAGCGACTTTCACTTTCCCCGGCATTTTACCCACTGGACCACCAGGAACTTCCCTCATTCTTGTTTAAAACCAGCACTAAACAAAAATACCAACAAAGGTTCTAACAGAACACAATCAAAATACCCAAGACAGCTAAATAGTCCCTGGTGGCTTTGGGGAGAAGCCAGCAGGGAGCTGGATGTGAGTTTAAGAGTCTGGAGGATCAGGTCTTTATCCTCTTTTCTGCCCTGTGATGCTGCGGGTGTTGCTTTTTAGTTTAACTCCTCAATTTATACTCGTCTGTAAAATGGTAAAATAATAGCACATAGCTTATAAAAATTACCATGTAATCCTTCAGGATTAAATGAGACAACGCCTCTCAAGTCTCTTGGATTCCTTCCATTTCATAGTTAGCATTTGATTAAAGAAATATAAGCTGCTGTTCTTGTTGTTACAGACCCGTAGTGTTAGTCACTCTATCGTGCCCATCTCTTTGCAACCCCATGGACTGTAGCCCACCAGTACCTCTGTCCATGGGATTTTTCAGATGTGGATACTGGACTGGGTTGCCATTTCCTCCTACAGCGTTCTTCCCAACCCAGGGATCGAACTCGAGTCTCCTGCGTCTTTTCATTGACTGGTTCTTTACCCACTGAGCCACCAGGGAAGGCCTTACTGACCTATAGGCTGAATTCAGAAAGTTCTTTACTTGGCTTTCCACCCTTGGACCTCTCCTTCTCTCCGAATTAATGTCACTGTTCCAGGTCCTATTCCTCTAGAGACCTAGTAAGTTAGTAACTTGCCAATTCTGATGATCTATATGGCAATTGTTTAAGCTATAATCAGTCATTTTGAATTTTTACCTCTAAGAGATATTTGCATTTTTAAACAATGAAGACACTTTTTTTTAAAGCAGTTTTAGGTTCTGTTTACACTTTTACATGAAAATGTATTTGCAGTTTTAAAGGTGAAGTTCTTGTTGAAAAGTATACCTTTATCTGCAGACGAGGGTAAGGAAATTTTTCTAAAGTCATGGTCCACTTTGACAAGGTGAATCCCTGCATGCTTCTAGGAAGCAGTCACTCTGAAATAGCTTTCGCTACTTAATTGTACTATTTTTGTCATCTTGGCTTTGCCCTGACACATAATTTATAATTTATCATGTAGCTATTTCATTATGTAGTACTGGTTTAAAACTACATTAGAGCTTTAGGAAATAAGATAACTGTGTTTAGCATTAATACATAATACATTAAGGAGTAATTATTTTTTGTGTATGCATGAACCTGGAAATTGCTGTAGTATAGAAAGTTTTTATTTGACTCTGGTGCTATCTCACCCTTAATTATATAATAAATAATACATTTCTTACTGGTAACACTTGTTTTTCAATCTTTTATATGGAACATTAGAAGGAAAAAAAAAATGTCTTCACTTTCATCTTAGAGATTTTCTGTACCTGTAGCATCACATAAATATTTGAATAAAGGCCCAAATGTTCAGATATTTTTTTCTTTTTTTAAAATTATAGTTGACTTACAATATTGTGTTAGGTTCAGGTGCACAGCACAATGATTCAATTATATATACATATATTTTTTTCAGATCCTTTTCCATTACTGGTTATTATAATGCATTGAATAGAGTTCCTTGTGCTGCACAGTAAATCTTTGTTGGGACTTCCCTGGCTGTCCAGTGATTAAGACGCCATGCTTCCAATACAGGAGGCACAGCTTCAGTCCCTGGCCAGGGAACTAAGATCCCAAAGGCTGCTTGGCAAAAAAATAATAATAATAAACTGGTGTCTTTGTTTATCTAATTTATATATAATTTTGTATATCTATTAATCCCATACTCCTAATTTATCCCTCCCCATTTTGGTAGCTGTAAGTTTGTTTTCTGTGTATATGAGTTTATTTCTGTTTCTAAAAAATTTTTTAGATGCCACATGTAAGTAATATTATATAATATCTGTCTCATTCTTTCTGACTTACTTCACTTAGTGTGATGATCTCTAGTTCCATCCATGTTGTAAATGACAATATTTCATTCTTTTTTACGGCTGAGTAATATTGCACTGTGTGTGTGTGTGTGTGTGTGTGTGTGTGTGTCTGCGCGCGCACGCATGCATATGCGTGTGTATACACACCACATCTTTGGACACTTCGGTTGCTTCCATGTTTTAGCTATTGTAAATTGTGCTGCTGTGAACACTGGGGTGCACGTATGTATCCTTTCAAATTAGAGTTTTCATCTTTTTCGAATATATGTTATGCCCAGTTGTAGGATTGCTGTATCATATGGTAGCTCTGTTTTCGGTTTTTTAACGAACCTCCATACTGTTCTCCATGGTGGCCGAACCAATTAACATTCCCACCAACAGTGTAGGAGGGTTCCCTTCTTTCCAAATACTCTCCAGAATTTATTGTTAGTAGATTTTTTGATGCTGCCATTTGACTATGTGTGAGGTAATACCTCATTGTACTTTTGCAAATCTTATTTCTTAAGCTAACTCAGAGGAGCCCACGGGTGTGTTATAAGTGATTAATACAGCCACTTGAGACTTCTCCAGAGCTCTGCCTCCCAGAGACAGATCTGATCCACTTCCACCTAACCCTTTCTTACCAGTCTGTTAATGAAAGCAGTCCTGCCAGGAAGAGTGTTTAAAGTATCACCAGCTCAGCCTTTTATTGTTGGTATAAGCCCCAGAAATGGTGGTCTGGGAAGGAGGAGTTTCCATTTAGCCTTTCCCATTCATTCTAATAAGCATTCAGAGCCCTAGAAGTGGGAGGATAGGTTTTTTTGGTTTGCTTATTACCTGCCTAGGTGGGCCCTTGGTTCAAGCTATTCTTTTGGCTCTTGTGAAAATTTGCTCAAGCTTCTCAATTTCTGTTTTCATTCATAATCAGAAGCATTTTATGTTTTGTATTCCATGTGGCAGTTACTTTTTTTTTAAAGAACGTTGAATTTGGTCTGTGCATGACTTTACATGTTCCTCATTCACTGCTTTTGCATCTCTTTCTAGTATAAGATATTCTTAAGAAATTCAAAGCATGCCTCACTGATAAGAAAAATAATCTTTTTGATAGAGGACTGGGTAAGTGTGAATGTAAAAGTTAGATGTTTGGTGTTGATTGTTTTGAAAGTGCTAGCTTTTGTTTCTGTTTTGCGATAAGATAGTTGAAAATATTTGTGTAAAAGACAAGTCAGCTGATTGGTATGTTTAACATTTATTCAACCTTGAGACTTTGTGTTTGGGGACTTTCTTCAGCTTCTGTATCCCTTGATTTCTAGGCTCTTGTTTTTGAATCTTGACCTGAACTGGACAAGGTTCACTACTAGAATGATGTGTATGATACTTTTAAAACACACACACTCTCCTAAGAGCGCTTTGTTTCTGTTATCAGATACCACAATTGTCTCTTTTCCTTTTCCTCACAATATGCCTGTCTACATTTGGAATGGATTATTCATTCATTCATAAGTGCATTAATGTACCAGGTGCTTACTGAATAACCTCTGAGTATACTAGTCATAATGCTAAAGGCCACAGGACTCAAGGACTAATAAGGTTTGGTGTGTGTTTTTTAAGGCGGGAACCACTATTCATCACAGAAAGTGAAAGTCCGTACAAGAGGTGTGGACCATGTGCCAGGGCTGCCCTGAGAAGCACATGACTGGGAGTTTCAGAAAGTGAAAGTGAGAGTCTCTCCGTTGTGTCCAGCTCTTTGCGACCCCATGAACTATACAGTCCAGGGAATTCTCCAGGCCAAAATACTGGAGTGGGTAGCCTTTCCCTCCTCCAGGGGATCTTCCCAACCCAGGGACTGAACCCAGGTCTCCCGCACTGCAGGTGGATTCTTTACCAGCTGAGCCACCAGGGAGGCCCCTTGGAGTTTTAGACAAGCTGCCAATTATTCCATAGGAAGATTAGGTAACTTAGAACTTCTCCCTTTCCTAGCAGAAATTCTGCCTCCGTGGAAAAGAATTTTGCTCTTTCTCCAGGGATTTCACTACAGGCTTAAAACTCAAGAAACGGAGTTACCCCTAGTATTTGAAATCGTTAAAAATGATGTCTCTTTCCTTCAAAGGTTGTGTTCACTGAGTCAAAATTAAGCAATATTCTCTTTGGTTCCGTCTGTTGTCTCAGACCACATGAAAAATGTTAAATACGTTCTCAGTCCACCAGTGAGCTATAAAGAAGCCCTCGAGGGCTTGTTACATTATACCTGAATTACATGTATGTTTGTCTGTCTGTTGTCTGTCCAGCTCCTACATGTGTCTAGCACACAGTAGAAGGTCGGTAGTGCTTGTTGAATGAATCAGATGTTGTTGCTAGACTGGAGCCATATCTAGGGTACACTTTTCCTCTGGAGGAGCTAGAATGTGAACTGTAAGCATCCTGTAGGGATACGGGCAAGCTCCTGGGGACCCTAGAGTGAGAGATCTGTTTCTACCCAGAGAAGTCCATTCATTACTCATCATTAGTCTTCCTGGGTTGAACAAGTAGAGGAAGCCTGTGTGCTCTAGGCTGTTTCTTGCCCTATTCTAGACAAGATAGTTGGGCTTTTTATTTTCCCTCCTGAGCACTCCTGTTAAAATATTTGTATTTTTTCCTTTGTTTATAGCAAAGCCAGGACTCTATTTGAAAAAAATGCTGCCCCGATTTTACACTTATCTGGCATGGATGTTACTATCGTTAAGGTAAGAATTGCTCTAGAGTGTTGATTTTATCCAAGCCACCCCTCCTTATAACATATCTAGTTCTCTTGACTTCTTAGCAGAAATCGTGTATCACGTAAGGAGGAAAGAACAGAGAAATCAACGTTGTGTTCTTCTTCTGATAATTAATACAATTATGTTGTTTTTCCCAACCTCTCTGAGCTTTTCGTTTTCAAAATAGGATTAAATGGAGCCGTGAACTTGGTTCCTTTCCTCTGAAAGATAGGACTTGGAACTCTTGTCTCTTAGAAGATGAAAAGTTGTTATAGCTGTAAGAATTCTTCTGACTCTTAAAAAAAAAAAACAAACTTTGAGTAATTAATTTCTTGGCAGACAGGTAAACATTTTCTTTCTGGTAAGGAATTATCTCTGGTGAGGAATTTTAAGTGGTAAAGCTTTAGAATTTTCAAGATTTGGATATGAAGCAAAGGGGTAAAAAATAAATGAGAGGGAATTGTGTATTTCAGAAGATGCCTCAAGGCCCCACTTTGCTGACATTAAGTGCTTGTGTATGGTGTGTACATAGTCTATGTATTTGGTAAAATCACTGTGTTACCTGTTTTTAAGTCTGTGGTTTACTGACTTTTAATATTAGACACTTTTATTAAATCTTAGAGGTTGAATGGTCATTTAGTCCAATGGACCATGCAGTGCTGAACTCCACCTTGTTTGAGACATGGTCTTCCACTTGTCTGCCTGCAGGGATGGGAGAGAGAGGAAGAACACTGACGTTTATTTTAGAACCTGTAATGTATACTGCAGACTCTGTGTATAAGCGGGCTGAGAATGGTCACTTAAGACTGATACTATTTATCCCTGAAATGTTTGGTTGAACTCAAAAATAGAACCACCTGGGCCTATTTGGAGCTTTCTTTGAAGGGAAATTTTTTTGTACATGGGTATTAAATTTCTTTAATGTCTGTAGAAGTAAATCAAGACGTTCTATTAATATTAGTAAGGTTAAATTTTTTAAGGGAATTTGTGCATTTCATCTAAGTTTTCAAATTAATAGGCGTGAAGTTGTTCATAAAATCTTCTTTTAAATTTCTGTACCATCTGAAATAAATCATTGGCATGCTCAGTATTGTTTTATTGTTTATCCATACCATATTTTTTTTGCCTCCCAGTCATGTGAGAGCTGTGTCAATTTAATCCTTGCCGAGAACCATTCTTGGGCCTGTTGAGCCCTTTATTTATGTTTGTTTCCTTAATTTTCAGTCTGTCTTTGTTTCCTTCATTCTACTTTCTTTGAGTTTTTTTTCTGCTTCTGCTGTTCTGCCATTCTAACTTGGAATATTTATTTCATTAATTTTCCCCCTTGTTTCCTAGCATTTGCTGCTTCAACTACATCCTAGAAGTTTTGATATATTTTCATTATCATTCATTTCTAAATATTTTCTAATTTTCATCATGATTTTTGTTTGACCTGTGAGTTATTTAGGCATGTTTTAAAATTTTCAAGACTTTCCACATCTTTTTGTTAATGATTTCTGATTTAATTGTGCTATAGTCAAAGAATGTAGTCTATGTAATTTCAGTAAATTTGTTTTATGGCCTAGCATGTGGTTTGTTTTCATAAATGTTTTATGTATGCCTGAAAAGAACAGATATCACTTATTGGGTACCATGTTCTATATATGCCCAGTAAGTCAAGTCTGTTAATTGTGTAGCTCAAAACTTACAATGTCCTTACTGTTTTCATTTGTCTTAACTATAGATTATTCAGAAAGAGGTGTTAGAAATATCCAACTGGATAGATTTGTCTATTTCTCAATGTAGTTTTATCTACTTTTGCTCTTTTATATTTTAAGACTATATCAGTAGATGCATTCACATTTCAAATTATTTCATTTTTCTTGCATTGTGAACCCATGATAATACATAACCCTTTAGCATTAATGCTGCCTTTTACTGTGATCTATTTTATTTAGTGTTATTAGTAACCATACTCACTTAACTTTGGTTAGTTTTTGTGTGGTATAATTTTTACTTATCTTTTTAATTTGAAGATAGTCCAACTTTGTTTACTTTTGGTGATTTATTTAAAGACTCATCACCAAACCCAGGATCACCTAGATCCCCTACTATGTTGTTTTCTAGAGATTTTATCCTTTTTTGTTTGCATTTAGATCTGTGATCCATTCTGAGCTAATTTTTGTGAAAGGTATACAATTTGAGTTTTCTGCATCCTTAGGCCGCTCTTTCTCCTTTCTCTTTGGTGCATTTAGAGTTTTCCTCTTAAGGTCAGAGCCTCTGATAAATCACCCCTATCACTGTAACCCTCTAAACCATGTCTGTTAAATGTGTCAGTGTCCCTTGAAGTTTTGGTCCTTTCCTTCCTGTACTCATTCCTATTTTTCACTTTTGCTTGCGAATATTTGAGTGGCTCAGTGGTAAGGGATCCATGTGCCAACTCATCAGATGTGGGTCTGATCCCTGGGTCGGAAGATCCCCTGGAAAAGAGAATGGCACCCCACTCCAGTATTCTTGCCTGGGAAATCCCACGGACATAGGAGCCTGGTGGGCTGCAGTCCATGGGGTCACAAAGGGTCAGGCACTACTTAGCAACTAAACAACCACAGCACCTCCTATAAGTAGACTCTGTTTTAGGTATTGAGGACACAGTCTGAACAAAAATTTTCCCTGTCTGTCCTCAGAGAAATTCTAAAGTGGGAAAGGAAGGGATGCACATGCTAGACATATATGAATAAACTTAGGGTTTGTCAGGTGGTGGTGAGTGCCAAGAAGAAAAGTCAGGAGGGATAAGAAAGGTAAGGGGAGTGTTAATTTAGTTCAGGAAGCCAAGGAAGGCTGGTCTTATAAGATGCCCTTTGAAAGAGCCCTGGAGGAAATGAGTGAGTCATGCAGGTGGACGAGGGAGAGGGTCCAGGGCCAGCATACTATGCGTCCAGAGGCTCTGCAGAGTATCTATGGGTGTTTCAGGAAGAGGAAGAAGGCCAGTGTAGTTAGAGGAGGATGAGCAAGGAGAGGCAGGCGGAGAAGATGAGGGTGGAGAAGTCAGGAAGGGCAGGATCGTCAGGTTTGTATCACTTACATATTCAGTAAACGACCTTTCCTCTCCCTGTTGATCTAGTGTTACTCAGGAAAAGGCTGAAAGGAGAGCCCTAAAGAAATGTCATCAGGAATCCTCCCCTGGGGGCATGTTACTTCTAGCATAGACGTTCTCTGGGTAATCAGTTCACCCAGTTGTATTCTAGTGTTTTGTTCCCGCTTGTCTCCACCTTGTTCCCAAGGATATTATCAGATAGCTTGCCCGGTGCCTTGCTGAGGACCAGATAGAATGTCTGTTTGGTATCTTCTTATCTAGTGATCTGTCAAAGAGAACAGTCTCAGACGCCTTGTTCTTGGAGAACCCTTGCTGATTACCAGTGGTCACCTATTTCGGGATGTTTACAAAGCCTCCTTTTAAATTAGGATCAACATATATTCTTTTTTTTTTTTTTTTAATGAAATATTTGAATTGATTGAGCTCAACCACTAGAGGGCAACAATTTAATCAACCATGGGTATGTAATGAAACCAACATAAAAACCCGAAGAGACAGGGTTCAGAGAGCTTCAGGGCTGTTGAGCCTGTGGAAATCTGAGAAGTGGTGTATCAGAGAGGGCATGGGACACCCCTCCCCACAGTTTGCCCCAGGTACCTCTTCGTTTGCTCATCTAAATCCTTTCTAATAAGCTGTTAAGTGTGAAAAAAGATGTATTTGCAAATGTATAACTGCAAAGCCAGTCATTTGATTTTTTCAGGATTGAAGTAGAACCATATACATCATGAGATGAGGTGATCTTAGTGCAGGGACTTCATTTTTTTTTTTCTGTGTTGACTGTGGCCAGGTGCTTTATGCCCATCTGAAACCTCAGTCTCTTAATTTTTTGCCTATTAGTTTGTCTAGTAAAATGTCCACAGGAAATAGTGCCTCCTTATTACTAATTGCATTACCTTTACATCTGTTAAAATCCAGTATTTGGTTTTAGTCACTCTGTCGTGTCCGACTCTTTGCGACCCCATGGACTGTAGCCCACCAGGCTCCTCTGTCCATGGAATTTTCCAGGCAGGAATACTGGAGCAGATTGCCGTTTCCTTCCTCAGGAGATCTTCCCAACCCAGAGATTGAGTCTGCGTCTGTTGCACTGGCAGGCGGGTTCTTTACCAGCTGCGCCACTGGGGAAGCTGTTATTTAGCACAGTACCAGTTAAGAACAGGTACCTTACTGATCGCTTTTCACGAGAAATCTCTTAGCCATTCTTCCAGTACACATGATTACATTGATAAGGAAATTAAGATCTTGAGGGTTTAAAGCCACTCAGCTAAAAAATAGAGTTGGGGTTTAATCTGGGTCTCTTCGGCTCTTAAATCTCTGCTCTTTTCATTAATCTGTTTCTCCTTATTTGCATACACATTTGACCTCTTGCTTTCAGATGAAAGTCATTGGATTGGATAAATGCATAATAGAATCTGCATTGGACTGAAAATGAGTCCCCTGATTGGCTAACTGTAAATGAGACACATCAGTTTGAGTTTGAATTTTATTTTTAAAGTAAGGAGCTGACTGCATGGTTTCTGAGGTCCCTTCCAGCTCTAAACATATAAAACTATAAAACCATATCTAGTTGCTTTAGCGGCTATTTAGTTTTTCATATGCATCAATTATAAATTTAAGAAAAGATTCAGTATAAAACTGTAAAGAAACTTCTACATTTTTAGACCTTTGGGCTTGTGGCTCTAGGGTGATACATTTACCAAAGGCTTCCTTCGTATTGCAGACAGATTATGAGGGCCAAGCCAAGAAACTCCTGGAACTGATGGAAAACACTGATGTGATCATTGTCGCTGGAGGCGATGGGACTTTGCAAGAGGTATGGCCACTTTTCTGTGCAAAGCCATTTTGCAAATGAGGAAAATAGAAGTGAGATCTTAGAGCGGGGCCATAAAGTGATTATCATTTAAGGAAATGATTTCTTGGTAATCCATTCTTTCTAGGATCGTTTTTTCTGTGAAGCAAGCATAGCATTACATTTTTCCTTATGGACTTTTATTTCATTGCTTTGTATAAATTCTGAACCCAGCACATAAAAAGGTTTTTGTTCTAAAACAGGGTTCAAAATGGGGCTGGGTGTGAAATGCTTTTTACATTTTGATGACTCTTCTGCAGTAGCCCTGTTTATTATGGAATCATAGTTTCAATTATGGAAAGGTTTCTTGTAAAACTTAATGATTCCCTTTTTAAAAGAAGGCATGTGTCCATCCTCACGTCATTTCCATCCTAGGTAATGTTATCTCCTAATGGCGCCTTTAGAGGCAGAGGTTCCCGTGTTCCAGTTTGTGTACACTGCCTTTGTCCTTCAGTAAATACCTTTTCCATGTTGCTTGCCTGGGACAGTGAGTATGCTGCCGGGGAGTGCTCTTCTCTTCCAGGGCAATAGACCAGCTCCTTCATTACGCATTGGAAGCCCCTGAAGAGCCCCGTGCAGGGTCCCCCCCCCCTCAGTCGCCCCAGCTTGTGTAAACGCTTCATCCGGACCTCATTTCTCTTGCCTTTTGCCTCTACTACCTCTGGTTAGCCTCAGCGTTTGTGGGTCAAGAGCTGTGTTTAATTTAGCAACCATGTGAGCCTTAGTAAGCTGCTTTTTAAAAGGCTGCCTAATGATCTTCTAATTGTTTTTATGGCTTTTTAATGAAATGTGAAGAAAACAGATAGCATGCCAACAAAGAATGCAGTGGGCCCTGTCAGAGCCCCATTTAATCCCCAAATTCAGGGAGGCAGGAGATGGGGAGAAGATTGGCATCAGCCTTGACTTTACAAAATGTTTTTAAGAAAGGTAACCAAATTGTGTATCTGGTATAATCTAGTCATAAAACTATGCCCTGATTAAAAAAAAAAGAATTGGAGAGAAATGTAACAGAATGTAAACAACTCACCAATGATGTCTGGTGGGTTAATGAGGAAGTATTCTTTCTTCAGGTATTTTTTTACAGCTTTTACAAGACTTATGCATTATAGTTTAAAAGTGAAAAGTAAATTATGTAAAAATTCAAATTAAAAATGTCTTTTTATAGAGGGAACACAGTTCCCCTTGTCTTTGTATTCATCAATAAGAAACTTTTATTGAGAGCAGGCTTCTGAGTGACCCATCTTATCGAACTTGAAACATAATTTTGCTAATATAATGTGGAGGTTTTATAATTATTTTATCTTAGTCTTTATAGTCGTATTGATCCCAGGTGAAGAATAAAACCTAATTTAGCTCTGATCTTATTGGAGAATGGTTTGTGTTTTAAGAACCAATACATCTTTTGACATAGTTTCTAGGAAGAAAACAGGAACAAGTTTGTGATCCATGAAAACTGAATCCAATTATTTTATGATAAAGGAACTACAAGGTGTTCATAATGATTTTTTAAAACATTTTTAGGTTATTACTGGACTTCTTCGAAGAGCAGATGAGGTGAGCTTTAAAATAAGAATAATTGCATTTTGACTTTTACTTTCCTCCTCTTTCTTTACTCCTCCTTCCCTCCCTATTTTATGTTTTAAGGTGGGAACAAGTTTTGCTTCCTTGGATTTTAGAAAGTAAAATCTGCCTGTCATATTATTTATTTATTATTATTTAGTAACCCATGGCAGACTTTTCCTGCTTTGGGAATCTAGAATATCCGATGATTTTTTTTTTTTAACCAAGAGTTGTTTAAACTATAAAATTTCCCTATAAAATCTTTTTCTCAAAGGATTCGTTCATTAATAAACCATGGCATATTCATATGTTGGAAGCCACACAACAGTTAAAATGAATTAACTAGGCTTACAAACATCTACGTGGTAAATCTAAAAAATATTCAGTAAAAAAGTCAGGTTGCTAAAGCATGTTATGCATTTCTACAAAGTTTTAAAATTCAGAGAACAAAGATACTGTTGATGGAAGCATCAACTGTGTAGTCAAAGGATGAAAATGTGGATGGAAAGGAATTGTACCAAGTCTATGACGATGGATGGTTGGTTTCCTTTGGGGAAGGGGAAGAGAAAGAGTGTGAGAAGGGACTTGACCTGCATCAATTTTTCTCTTAAAACTCTGAAGCAAATATGGCAAAATGTAATATTTGCCAAATCTGGATCTTAGTTACATGGGTGTTGTGGGATTATTTTATCCACATTTCTACAATAATTTAAAGTGTTTTAAATAAGAAATACAACAAGAAAAAAGAAAGTAACCACAAGGAAGAAGATCCTTCACAGTCCCTTGGTAATAATAGATTGAGCCCAAAATAGTCTTAAGAACCTTACAGTATCTATATAAGTCCTCTGGTAGCCTTCTGCTACTTGACCTTGCATATTCTCTTAGCCTTGTTTATACTTGTAATAGTTCACAAGGCAATTTCACCTGTCCTCAGTCACTATACCAGTGTTAGACATTTTAAATTGAATTTTATCTGCAACTTTGTCAAATAGTTTGGCAACGTGATACAGTCTGTCACAGTCATGCAGTTATGTAATATCCAAGGCACTCATTTTCTTAACCAAATTTCTTTCAATCCATCGCTATTAGTGAGTATTCAAGTATTTCTTCCAAATTTGAAGTTTTGTTGTGTTCATGAACTGCCTTGTCTAGAAGCTGCTTCCTCAGGATTACCTGACGGCTGGTCTAGGGGTGTGGGATGGAAGACAGGGGGGCAGGGCCAGGGTCGCTTACTTTGTTTCATGGACACGTCTGTGCCTCTTGGTTCCATCTCATTTTCTGACCATGGCAATAAAGCTTCCCTCTCATTTTCTTCCCCCCAGGCTACCTTCAGTAAGATTCCCATCGGATTCATCCCACTGGGCCAGACCAGTAGTTTGAGGCAGACACTCGTTGCTGAAAGTGGAAACAAAGTCCAGTAGGTTGTCAGTGTGGGATGGTGGCACTTGTGGGTGAGAGCGCCTGGGAATGGCAGAGCCGCGTATGTGATACAGACTGAAGTGACGTAGCAGCAGCAGCAGCCTGAAACTTCAGGTCGTGAAGAGGAGGAGATAGAGTTCAAGCATTCGGTTGACTGGGAAGTTTCTCTGTTGGGCGGTGGGACCCTGGTGATCTAATATTAAGTCCCCAGGTGAGGTATGGCGATGAACACTGATGTCCTTTTGTTTCCTATGAAGTTAGCTTTCTGATCCAAGCATACTCTCTGCGTGCTTTTGTGTGGTAAGATCCTCTGGTGAAGACAGATTCGCAATGCTCATTTGTTTGTGTTAAGTATGCATGATGACAAATAGCAAATCCCCCATGGAGGCTGAGCCAGCAGCCTTGGCTCCATTACCTTGATAATATAAGTAGCTAAAACAACCAAATATAGTTACCTCCTTTAGTGAATGCCTAAAGTAGAAGGCAGTACAGAGAAAGTCGACAGAAAGCAGTGCAGCCCTGACATCTAAATTAACTTGCTGTGAGTCTACCGTTGTCTTCAGGAGTCAGGCAGATTGTTACCGCTGCACTTTTCTTTTGAAAGCATTCTGTAAACAAAAATTGAGTCTTTCAAGAAGATGGGACTCTTGAGTTCAAGTAGTGACTTGGATTAGAAATAGAATCTTGGACACATCACTATCAGGGTCTCACTGTCGGTTGCCTGATCTTTATTTTTTAAACTTCTTGTTTTAATTAGGATATAGCCAGTTAACAACATTGTTAATAATTTCAGGTGAACAGTGAAGGGACTCAGCCATGCATATACATGTATCCCTTCTCCTCCAAACTACCCCCTGTCCAGGCTGTCATATAACATTGCTCAGAATTCCCTGTCCTATATACTAGGTCCTTGTTGGCTATCCATTTTAAATGCCTGATCTTTAAGCCTTTGTGACACATTGGAGAGGTCAATAAATAGTGTTTATTGAATGAATGAATTGAAATATTCTCAAGGCATTTCTGTTTATAACCTTCTAGAGTCAATGACAATAACAATATGCAAGTGATTTTCTGTTTTGGATTATTTTTTTGTTTCTGCTTTGGGATTTTTCTTTTAAAGTGTGATGGATATACAACATTATATTAGTTTCAGATGTACAACACAATGATTCAATATGTGTATACCACTGCAGTAAGTATAGTTGACATCTGCCACCAGACAATAGTTACAGAATTTTTTCCCTTACAAGGAGAGCTTTTAAGATATGCTCTCTTTAAAGCTTTCAGACATACAGCACAGTATTAGCATTAATTGCCATGCTATACCGTCCATCCCCACGACTTGCTTATTTTGTAACTTTCGACTCCCGTCACCTATTTTGCCCACCTCCCACACCCCACCTCTGACAAACACCAATCTATTCTGTGTCATTTATGAACTTTTTTTTTTAAGATGCCACCCACAAAAAAGTGAGATCATATAGTATTTGTCTTTCTCTGTCTGACTTAACTTCACTGAGCATAACACCCTCCAGGCTCATCCATGTTGTTTCAAATGGCATAATTCCCTTCTTTTTTATTGTTGAATGCTGTGTGTGTGCACGAACATATACATGTATCACATATTCTTCATCCATTCACCTGTCAGCGGACACTTAGCTTATTTCCATATCTTAGCTATTGTAAATAATGCTGCAACGAATATGGTGCACATATCTTGCGAGTCAATGTTTTTGTTTTCTTTGGATAAATAGCTAGAAGTGGCATTGCTGATGATATGGTAGTTCTATTTTTAATTCTTTGAGGAATCTCCATACTGTTTTCCGCAGTGGCTGTACCAATTTAACATTCCCACCAACAGTGAACAAGGGTTCCCTTTTCTCCACATCCTCTGTAACACTTGTTATTTCTTATCTTTTTGATAATAGCCGTTCTCATGGGTATGAGAGGATATCTCTGTGTGTTTCAGTTTGCTTTTTCCTGAAGTTTCATGCTTCCGGGCCATCTTTTCATGTACCTGTGGCCGTCTGTATGTCTTCTTTGGAAAAATGTCTGCTCCAATCATCTGCTCATTTTTCAAGTGGAGTTTTTTTCCTCTGTTGAGTTGTATGAGATACTTACATGTTTTGGATATTAACCACTTAGCAAATATATGACTTGCAAATATTTCCTCCCATTCATCAGGTTGCCTTTTCATTTTGTTGCTGGTTTCCTTTGCTCTCCAGGTTTTCAGTATGATGTAGTCCCGCCTTTTTATTTTTGCTTTTGTTGCTTTTGGTATCAGATTCAGAAAGCATCACCAGGTCTTACATCAAGAGGCTTACCCGCTGTTTTCTTTTAGTTTTATGGTTTCAGGTCTTATTACATTCAGGTCTTTAATTCATTTTGAGTTTATCTTTGTGTGTGGTGTAAGCTAGTGGTGCAGTTTCATTCTTTTGCATGTGGCTGTCCAGTTCTGCTTGGGGATTTTGAATAGACTGGTTTTATGGATTTATTATTGTTGTTTAATTTTAGGAGTCATCTTATATCTTCTAACAATTCAGTTCTTTGTTTTAGATAGAAGTCTTGGTCCATATATCACAGATTAGGCATAATCAGGTCTTTACTAAAATGTCCCTCATGCCTCAAGTGGGGAGTATCCAGCCCTTTGCCAGTCTTCCTGCAGCCAAATGTGTTGTTTCATTTTGCTGTATATTTTCCCCCAGTTTAGAATTTCTGAGGGACAATAAATCTGACAACCAGTGAGGTAAACGTTTTTGCTTGTCGGAGACAAATCCTGTCTGGTTCGGGTCTTGTCACTTGTGATAGCTGGTCTTTCTGCCTGTCAGTGTAGATTATTCGAACTGCTTGCCAGCATTACCAAATATGTCAGCAATGCAGAGGCAGACGGCATTCTTGGGAGAATCCCTCACCTATCCAAAGCCAGGGTCTATGCTGGGTGCCCGCCCTCAAGGCCTTAGATAGCCCTCCGTGTCTTGAGAGCTGATTTTCCCTGTAGTTAAACTAATGTTGTTGCTGCTTCTATTTATAATTTGAAGATTTTTAAAACTTAATTTATAAGCATGCCCCAGGGCTCTTAGGTAATTAAGTCAGTCTGCCCTGGGTTCAGAATTTTGTAGACCCTCTTAACATGGCAGGTGCCTGAGGCTATTTAAAAGAACAAGGCTTTGCTTTTTGCATTGCTGTCAAGATTTGTTGTACCATAATTACTACAGAAGAAAAAGGAATTTTGAATTCAGAATGTTGCAGATAAATAAGCCTAAAAAATAGCTGTTCCATGCTACAGGAATGCTTTATTTAGAACTTTCAATTATTGCCAGAGGATGACAAATTTAAGGTTGCATGTTAACCATCTTCTGCCTAGCAATTTTGAAAGAAATTAATATGGAAAGGCATTTTTCAGTTGGAACATTTTTTAAAGGTCAGCCTCTCAAAAGCACTTCTTAAACCTCTTAATGTGCTAGGTACCACTCAGAGCAAGCATGGAGCTTTAGGATTCTTTCTGATAACTTCCTTTGAAATTAATATATTCATATCGAATTAATCTGAACTGGTGATCATGCATCTTGCTTTCTCCTAAATTGAATCTTATTTTCTAGACTTCTACCTACTTCCCACATAGCATCTGTCTTGGAGCGGGAAATAGGATAAAGAGAGATTTGAGAAAGTAAATGAGGTTATTTATTAAGTTTCAGCTTGCTTACTAGGGAACCCAGAATGTCATCCAAGCATTAACGTGTATATTTTGAGGATTTATTATATTTTTCTAAAATAACTTCAACGAATCCTGTTCGTTCTTTATTTTCTTTTTTTGAATTAAGCCCACACCAGAGATACTTAGGTGCTTTTTTTTCTTTTTAAAAATAATTTCATTGATTTATTTTTATTTATGGCCGTGCTGGTCTCTGATGCTCTGTGGACTTTTCTCTAATTGCAACAAGTAGGGGCTGCTCTCTAGCTGCGGTGTGTGGGCTTCTCATTGTGGTGGCCTCTCTTGTGCAGCACGGGCTCTAGGGCACATGGGCTCTAGTACTTGCAGCACGTGAGCGCAGCAGTTGCGGCTGCCTGGCTCTAGAGCACAGGCTTGGTATTTGGGGCACATGGGCTTAGTTGCTCTGCACCATTTGAAATCTTCCTGGATCAGGGGATCGAATTCATGTGTCCTGCACTGGCAGGTGGATTCATTACCACTGAGCCAACCAGGGAGGCCCAGTCCTGTCCTTTAGTTATCCTTCAGATTACTAGAGTAAAAAGGTATATGGTTTTTGAAGTGTTTGTTACAATGAATGAAAGGTGTTATGTTATTTATTTATCATAATTTCCAATGATAAGAGTTGGACACAATGTAGACCCTCAAGAAGTGTGAAGTAAATAAATGATTAGTGCTTCGTATAAACTTCTCTTTGCTGAAGCCTTCTTTTTGAGTCTGTATCAGAGCCTTCCACTCTATTTGTATCAGCAATTCTTTTATACTCCTTCATTCTACTTTTGAAGGGGTATTTCGAAGGGATATGTCTTTTTCCTGATTCATCTGTTGGTACTCTGGGCAGGAATGGTTGTGTTAGGTGGGTGAGTGTGTGTGTCTTGGGGGGACTGCTGCTTATTCTTCACAACGTGATAATTTCCTTCTTGTTGCTTTTAGACATATTATAGATGCTACTCTTGCCATTGTGAAAGGAGAGACAGTTCCACTTGATGTCTTACAGATCAAGGTAAGGAGGTCTTTTCATCAGAGTTTGAAAAAATTACAAGCTAATACATAAATTAAAAAATACAGTGATATACTCCTTCATTCTACTTTTGAAGGGGTATTTCGAAGGGATATGTCTTTTTCCTGATTCATCTGTTGGTACTCTGGGCAGGAATGGTTGTGTTAGGTGGGTGAGTGTGTGTGTCTTGGGGGGACTGCTGCTTATTCTTCACAACGTGATAATTTCCTTCTTGTTGCTTTTAGACATATTATAGATGCTACTCTTGCCATTGTGAAAGGAGAGACAGTTCCACTTGATGTCTTACAGATCAAGGTAAGGAGGTCTTTTCATCAGAGTTTGAAAAAATTACAAGCTAATACATAAATTAAAAAATACAGTGAAGGTGAAGTCGCTCAGTCGTGTCCGACTCTTTGCGACACCGTGGACTGTAACCTACTAGGCTTCTCCATTCATGGGATTCTCCAGGCAAGAATACTGGAGTGGATTGCCATTTCCTTCTCCAGGGGGGATCGAACCCGGGTCTCCCGCATTGGAGGCAGATGCTTTAACCTCTGAGCCACCAGGGAAGTCGTAAAAAACAAAAACCAAAAAACAATGTAATAGTTCAAATAATGTTAGAATGAAACCAGTTCCTCTTCTTACCCTTTCCTATCTGAAGCATAACTCCACAGAAAAAATATTTTTACCTGGTTATTCTAGCTCTTACCACTAATTAGTATACCTATGATGATACTTTTTAAAATTGTAGTTAAAAAACCCCCACAAAACTTGAAATTTGCATCATAATCATTTTTCTGTGAAATTCGGTGTAGGAGGCATCCCAGGTAGCACAGTGGTAAAGAACCTGCCTGCCAATCCAGGAGACACGGGTTCAGTCCCTGTGTTGACAAGATCCCCTGAAGAAGGAGATGGCAACCCATCCCAGTATTCTTACCTGCAAAATTTCTTGGACAGTGAAGCCTGGTGGGCTGCGGTCCACGGGATCACAGAGAGTCAGACACGGCTGAGCGACTGAGCACGCACACACGGTTCACTTTAAGCATGTGGTGCCATGTATTGGTTTCTCAGTTTTAGGCCTTGTCTCTTGGCCTCTCTTACGGATCCGAAGTCCTCCACGTCACCTCTCAATATAGCTGTATCATGATTTTTAGTTCCTCTGTTGATTATGTTTGACCCACAGGTAATTTTTCTTATCTTACACGGTTGCTTTGAGTACTAACAGAGCTAATAAAAGCACCTGGGACGGCACCTGGTTTCATCGTGTGTGTTTGTATAGTGGCTGTCTCTTAATCTCATGTTCTGCCACGGGCAGAACCCTTTTCGTGACCTCTCTGTCCTCTGGAGGGCCTTCTGTTGGGAATTCAAGTTATTTTGTTTTCTTGTATTCTCAGCTTAAGAAAAATTATGATTCTGTAGATTATCAGGCTTTTTCTCAGCTTTAGGGTGGGAACAGTGTTCTCTGTTGCTTCCTATATCTTCTTTTGGGTGGCCTAACATTTTCTTAGCGATCTGTGGATGGACTCATGAATTATTCTAGAAATACATTTGCTGGCTCTGCCCACTGAAGGGGCTTGAGACAGTGACAGCAAACAGCAGTGAGCATACCTGGCGCCCAGATTTTGGTCTTTTGAGTACATTCCCTAATTAAACTTAGCAGCACTCTGGGCAGAGATGTCTTTCAGTGGCAGGGCAAGAACAAGGCAAAGAACTACTGAGAAACTAATGGGGACAGCACGGAAATGACGTGGGAGCCAGCCTGATGGTAGGTATCCTTTATTGTTGTTCAGTCACTCAGTCATGTCCGACCCTTTGCAACCCCATGGACTGCAGCACGCTAGGCTTCTCGGTCCTTTGCTATCTCCAAGAGCTTACTCAAACTCATGTCCATTGAGTTGGTGATGCCATCCAAACATTTTGTCCACTGTCGTCCCCTTCTCCTCCTACTTTCAATCTTTCTCAGCCATCAGGGTCTTTTCCAATGAGTTGGCTCATTGTATCAGGTGGCCAAAGTATTAGAGCTTCAGCATCAGTCCATTCAATGAATATTTAGGAATGATTTCCTTTCGGACTGACTGGTTTGATCTCCTTGCAGTTCAAGGGTCTTGAGAGTTCAAGACTCTCAAGAGTCTTCTCCAACGCCATAGTTCAAAAGTGTCAATTCTTTGGTGCTCAGCCTTCATTATGGTCCAAATCTTGCATTCATACATAACTACTGGAAAAATCACAGTTTTGACTGTATGGACCTTTGTTGGCAAAGGTAATATGTAATATCTATATTACATATTAATAATTGTAATATCTCTGCTTTTTAATATGCTGTTGAGGTTTGTCAAAGTTTTCTTCCAAGGAGCAAGTGAATTTTAATTTTGTGGCTGCAGACACCATCTGCAGTGATTTTTGAGCCCAAGAAAATAAAGTCTGTCACTGTTTCCATTGTTTCCCCATCTATTTGCCATGAAGTGATGGGACTGGATGCCATGATCTTTGTGTTTTAAATGTTGAGATTTAAGCCAGCTTTTTCACTCTTTCACTTTTATCAAGAGGCTCTCTAGTTCCTCTTTGCTTTCTGCCATAAGGGTGGTGTGATCTGTATATCTGAGGTTATTGATATTTCTCCCAGCAATCTTGATTCCAGCTTGTGCTTCATCCAACCCAGCATTACTCTGCATCTAAGTTAAATAAGCAGGGTGACAGTATACAGCCTTGACGTACTCATTCCTCAATTCAGAACCAGTCTGTTGTTCCATGTTTAGTTCTAACTGTGGCTTCTTGACCTGCATGCAGGATTCTCAGGTAAAATGGTCTGGTATATTCCCGTCTCTTTAAGAATTTTCCATAGTTTGTTGTGATTCACACAGTCAAAGGCTTTAGCATAGTCAGTGAAGCAGAAATAGATGTTTTTATGGAATTCTCTTTGCTTTTTCTGTGACTCAGTAGATGTTGGCAATTTGATCTCTGGTTCCTCTGCCTTTTCTAAATCCAGCTTGAACCTCTCGAAGTTCTTGGTTCATGTACTGTTGAAGCCTAGCTTGGAGAATTTTTAGCACTACCTTGCTAGTGTGTGAGATGAGTGCAGTTGTGTGGTAATTTGAACATTTTTTGGCATTGCCTTTCTTTTGGATTGGAAAGAAAACTGACCTTTTCCTGTGGCCACTTCTGTGGCCAAATTTGGAAAACAGCAGTGGCTTTGCTGGCATATTGAGTGCAGTACTTTAATAGCATCATCTTTTAGGATTTGAAATAGCTCAACTGGAATTCCATTACCTCCACTAGCTTTGTTCATAGTAATGTTTCCTAAGGCCCAGTTGACTTCGTACTCCAGGATGTCTGGCTCTAGGTGAGTGATTACACCATCGTGATTATCTGGGTTGTGAAAATCTTTTTTGTACAGTTCTTCTATGTATTCTTGCCACCTCTTCTTAATATCTTCTGCTTCTGTTAGATCCATACCATTTCTGTCCCTTATTGAGCCCATCTGCGCATGAAATGTTCCCTTGGTATCTCTAATTTTCTTGAAGAGATCTCTAGTCTTTCCCATTTTATCGTTTCCCTCTATTTCTTTGCATTGATCACTGAGGAAGGCTTTCTTACTGCTTCTTGGCTGTTCTTTGGAACTCTGCACTCAGATGGGTGTGTCTTTCCTTCTTTCCTTTGCCTTTCGTTTCTCTTCTTTTATCAGCTATTTTGATGGTATCCTACTAGCCACTTTTGGAGCAGTTTGAACATCAAAAAGAGTAATGCTAGTGGATTATAATACATTAAATAAAAATGATCAATCCTGAATCTACAGTCATATTACAGAAGAATCACCAGATTGTGTAAGTTATGACAGAGAATTACCGTTTGGCAGTCACTAATGAAGTAATTCAAACAGAGATCATCAGCGGATGAATAGAAGGTTGTTGAGAAACAAATATCCCCACAGTCTCAAATTATGCCAAATTACTGTACTTAATCATTAAAAAGGGAAAAAAACACCTTTATCATAGAGAGATCTAGCATACACCACCTTATCTAAGTGATCAAACAGCATCACCAGTAATGGGACAGATGAACATCGTCTACCTCCTGATATGATACATTGAGAAGGAGACAGCATCACCTACGTAGTGTCTTGCCTAAAACATTAATCTTAATCTAACTGACTCTCATCTTGAGAAGACAATCAAATCCAAGTTGTAGGACATTCTAGAAGCAACCATTGATTTGGCTCTTTGAAAATATCAGTGTCATGAAATCTTTTAGAAGATTTAATCTTGAGCAGTTAAGGAAAACTAAAGAAACATAATTAAGATAGATCTTGGATTAGAAAAATGAAAAAATAGTGTCAGTGTTTATATCTCTGGTATAAAAGATACCAGAGATATTTTAATATGGATGATATATGGTGCCATGGTGTTATGGTTATGTTTGTACATCCTTTTTCTTAGGAGACACATGTTGAAATTTTTTGAGTGAAATATGAAGTCTGCAGTTTCTTGTACACACACAGATAAAGCTAATATGAAGAAATGTTGGCATGGTGAAGTTGAGTGTGAGGTAAAAATGGTGTTCATTGCACATATAAAAAGTTTTTTGGTTTGACAGCTTAACAAAGGTAAAAGTTTGGAGGGAAAAATCCCCAATAGCTATTACAGGTTCTTGGTCAGAATCTTCTAAAAGGGTTTCAATTCCTGGAAATTGAAAAGGAAAGACACTCTCGCTTTATAGCGGTTAAGTATCTGTTCCTTTGTTATCTATATTTCTCCCCATCCCCCCACTCCCCCGCCAAATAATCCTGTAAACAGAGCCAAATAATCCTGTAAACAGTGAATCCCTCATACTTTACTCAGATTTGGCCTTAAAAATGTACCAGCTACGTTCAGGTTGTCCAAAGGTTATGCACATTTTGTATTCGCGCAGGTTTCCAAGTATCTGTGGAAGCGCTGTGCCAGGATTCCAAGCTTCAGTCCTAAAATGCACTCTTGTTCTATAGTGTTCGTTATGTGCTTGTTTACAGTTGATGGACCTGTGAGCTTGCAGTCTGTTTTCCTTTTATTTTCCTTGTTCTTTATGCAGTGACCTCTGCACTCTCCACCATGACCTTGCTGGTCAGGGTAAAAGTGATTTAAGTTGCAGTTGATTCTTTAGCATCTAATAAAGCTTAATTGTTTTCACAAAAGGTACTGAGAGAAATGTTAGGCTAGAAAAGGAAACTGCAGATCAGCATCTATGAAGATATTACTCTAAAATATGTTACTATCAAAGGAATGAATCAGGGTAGATCTCTTAATAACTGAGTGAGTTACTGCTTCTCATTTATATGTGAGAAGTTATACATTCTGAAATAATTAGGATTTAACTGGAAATTCTTGACTGTGCTTGCATTTAAATATCTTGTCTCCTTTATCTTTTTCTTTCAAATATACCAATTCTGTGAATTGAGAAAACCAGAGTCAAATTTACCACAGCCACTTTGTATTGGTAACACACCCTGGGAAGCAGAAAACTTTTAAAATCAATTCCCAGAAAACAAAGTACAGTAGCCCCTACTGTGGTTTCTGAGGCACCCAGCTAGGCTGAATTTGTCTTTTTTCTTTTTTCTTTATTTCTGGAAATTGCTTTCAAAATATGCTGGAAAGCATTATAGATGAAGCCTGATAACAGATTCCTCTTCTTTTAAAAAACAAACTGAAACACAGTTAAACATATAATGGAAGATTCTCAAAGATTAAAAAAATGCCCCTTAGGAGCTCTAATAGTGCTTTGTATTTTCATTGTAGAGTGTGACTTCGCATCTCCTTAGGTCCTCTAACTCAGTGAGAGAGGCAAGCTGTGTATTAGTGTCTTCATGGGACAGATTAAGAAATAAAGGGTTATCTGATCATAGGCTAGCTGTGCTGGAGACAAAGTAAGGATTCTCTGGCCATTGCTTTTTCCTTCAGTGCTTTGTCGGGGTGGGGGGGCCGGTCACTGTTTTCCCGTCCCACATAGATATCTACAGTGCCTTGAACTTGACTTTAACTACTGGAAAGATTTATGAAATTCTTTCTGGTCTTTATTTTTGGTCTTTTGGTTTGACTCAGACTCTGCCAACCCAGAACCAAATGAGGAGGGTGGGGCAGGCGGTGAGGAGTGAGAAGTTCCCCACCCTTCCCCACTCTTTCATTCCTGGCTCATCACATGGCTTCTTTCTGTGAAAGCTGCGTAGGGCTGCTTTAGAGCTCCTTCTACGCTGGGCTTCCCTGATAGCTCAGTTGGTAAAAAAAAAAAAAAATCCGCCTGCAATGCAGGAGACCCCTGGTTTGATCCCTGGGTCGGAAAGATCTGCTGGAGAAGGGATAGGCTACCCACTCCAGTATTCTTGGGCTTCCCTTGTGGTTCAGCTGCTAAAGAATCCACCCGCAATGCAGGAGACCTAGGTTTGATCCCTGGGCTGGGAAATATTCTGGCCTGGAGAATTATGTGGACTGTATAGTCGGACACGACTGAGCCACTTTCATTTTCTTTGCCTTGCTTCTTTTTCTTCATCTAAAATCCCTAAAATTCCTAGATCAGGCAGCTGTCTGGTTGACCAGGATTGTTTTCTTTTCACTGTTCTGTTCCAGCCAGCTCTCCCAGTTAGTTACTTTCCTCTGCAGAGCACAAGGCCATTCCATGCAGGGAGTCGCTCTGTCCAGGGGAGCCTCTGACTTGGTGCAGCGTGTCTCCTCTGCTGCCAAGGTCTGGCTCTGCACCATCTTTCTGTATCCATTCTTGTTTTATGACCTCTCCATTTCATAATCTATCAGCCAGACCTTCACTGCAGAGAAGGCGATGGCACCCACTCTAATACTCTTGCCTGGAAAATCCCATGGATGGAGGAGCCTGGTGGGCTACAGTCCATGCGGTTGCTAAGAGTCAGGCATGACTGAGTGACTTCGCTTTCACTCTTCACTTTCATACATTGGAGAAGACAATGGCACCCCACTCCAGTGCTCTTGCCTGGAGAATCCCAGGGACGGGGGAGCCTGGTGGGCTGCCGTCTATGGGGTCCCACAGAGTCAGACACGACTGCAGTGACTTAGCAGCAGCAGCAGCAGACCTTCACTGACCTAAGATACAATGGTGCTGTCTGTTGGCTTCCACTTTCTCCATTTGACCTTGCTTGTTTTGGCTGGACTCATGTGTTCCCTAACTGGGAGCAGTCTCTTCGCTACTGAGCCTCAGACCGCTTCTCATCCTGAAGGCTCTGTACCCATCTGCTTTTCTAGAGTCTTCACACTCCTTTCCTGTTGTCCAGAGCCCTTTATACCACTTACTAGAACAGCACCTCCAGTCTATGGAACCTTAAGGTTACAAGGCTTTTCAGTTAGTCTTAACAGGATAGTCCTCAAATTCTTCCCCCTACATGAAGAAAGGGAAAGTGGTTTGAGAGCACCATTCAGGAAATCTTGAGTACTTATCTCAGAACTTCTTGCCTCTACTGCATGCTTTAGATAGCATTTCCCCGAGGAATATATTATACTTATGCAGGATGTCTTTCCAGAGAGGGCTGCACAAACGATTCAGGAAAACGGTATATTATATTTCTCCTTTTGGAAATTTTTAATGTACACTAACATATGAAAGACTAAGAAGAACTGCAGTCAACATAACTTGTTTCAAGCCAAATACGTTTGCTATTTCCCAGCCTATTTCAACATGGAATCTTCTGACACCAAAATCATCATCATCAGATGTAACACTTAAGATCATAAAAGACATTTGGGAAATGTTCCCATGGATACAGCGTACTACTCCCGTAGTGGTGTTTCTCTCCCTTAGGCTAGAACACTTTCTCCTCTTGTTTCTTTCCTCTCTCTCTCCTCTTCTCTCCAACTTCCCTAATCCAGGTGCTTTTTTAATTTTATCTTTATTCCTTTTAGGAGAAGGACTGGTGAAATCACTGTGGTATGCACCTACTGTGTTGTAATCTGGTATTCTTCCTCAGTTGACGGACCTGGTTTGTTTCTCTCTTTAATTAGCATGCATCTTCCCTAGTCCCAGTACTGTATGACTCAGCCTTGTTCATTCTCTTTCGATCCTATATAGTGCTTAGGTCACTGTTGAGAACCTTCTATGTATATCTGCAAAAATTACAATGAATAGATAAAATAAACCAGGATTCATATAAATATAGATGTATATACAGATATACACATGTATATATGCTGAATCAAAAAACATAGTTACATTGCAGTAAAAAAAACTTCCTACCCACTACTTCCTGCCTGTGTGAACCACCAGTCTGTTTTCTGTATCATCTATGAGCTTGTTTTTTTTTTTTTTTATAGTGTTTAGGTTTTTTTTTTTTTAATGATTCTACACGTAAGAGAGACAGTATTTTTCTTCCTCTGACTTACTGCATTTAGCCTAATGCCCTCAAGGTCCATCCATGTTATCCCAAATCCAAGATTTCATTCCTTATTTTATGACTGAATGAATAATAAATAATGAGCATGTCTGCGTCCGTGTGTGTGTGCACATGTGTGCATGCATGTGTGTGTGCATGTGTGTGTGTGCATGTGTGCACGTGCCACAGTTTATCCACTCATCTGTCAGTGGACACTGAAGTTGCTTGGGCACCTTGGCTATTGTTCATGATGCTGCAGTGAGCATGGGGTGTGTGTGTCTTTTGAGTTAGTGTTGTGCTTTTGGATAAATACCTAGAAGTGGATTTGCTTGGTCACATGATAATTCTATTTTTAATTCTCTGAGGAACTTCCCTACTGTTTTCCATAAAGTGAAAGTGAAGTTGCTCAGTCATGTCCAACTCTTTGCAACCCCATGGACTGTAGCCTACCAGGCTCCTCAGTCCATGGAATTTTCCAGGCAAGAGTACTGGAGTGGGTCGCCATTTCCTTCTCCAAGGGATCTTCCCAACCCAGGGATCGAACCCAGGTCTCATGCACTACTGGCAGACACTTTACCGTCTGAGCCACCAGGGAAGGGGCTTCACTGTTTTCCATAGTGGAAGCACAAATTTACATTCCCACCAGCATTCACAGAGGTTCCCTTTCCTTCGCATTCTTAACAGCATTTGTTTTCTTATCTTTTTGATAATAGCCTTTCCAATAGATGTGAGGTGTTTTCTCACTGTGTCTGATTTGCCTTTTCTGATTAATGGTGCTGGGTGTCCTATTGGCCATCAGTATGTCTGTTCCTTTGCTTTGCCTATTTTTCAGTTGGATTGCTTCTTATTTCCTATTGAGTTGTACGAGTTCTTTATATATTTTGGATATTAACCCCTTATCAGATATGTGATTTGCAAATGTTTTCTCTCGATCATTTGGTTATCTTTTCATTTTGTTGATGATTTCCTTTGCTCTACAGATGCCTTTTAGTATGATGTAGCCCCACTTATTTATTTTTGCTTTTGTTGCTTTTGCTTTTGGTGTCAGATTCAGAAATCATTGCCAAGATTTGTGTCAAGAAGCTTACCCTCTACATTCTCTTACAGGAATTTATTGTTTCAGGTCTTCTATTTCAGGTCTTTAATCATTTTGAGTTAATCTTTGTATATGGTATAAGCTAGTGGTCCAGTTTCACTCTTTTGCATATGACTGCCAATTTCCCTAGCATCATTTACTGAAGACATTGTCCTTTCCTCATTGTATATTTTTGGCTCCTTTGTCACAAGTTAATTGACTGTATATTTGTGAATTTATTTCTGGGCTTTTAAAATTTGTTCTACTGATTTTTGTGTCTGGTTTTATGCAAATGCCATGCAGTTTTAATCATTACAGTTTTGTAATATAGTTTGAAACTGGGAATTGTAATGCCTTCAGCTTTGTTCTTTCTCAGGATTGCTTCGGCTATTTGCATTTGTGTATGTGTGTGTTGGGGGGGCCGGGGTTCCATGAAGATTTTAGGATTATTCTGTTTCTTTGAAAATGTCATTGGAATTTTGATAGGGATTACATTGAATCTATAGATGGCTTTGGGTAGTATGGACATTTGAACATCAATAATTTTTTCAGTCCAGGATCACAGAGTATCTTCTCATTTATTTGTGTCACTGTCAGCACCTTTCATTAATGCCACGTAGTTTTCAAATTTCACCTCCTTGGTTAAATTTATTCCTGGATACTTTATTCTTTTTCATGCAGCTGTAAATAGGATTGTTTTCTTTATTTCTCATTCTGCTGTTTTGTTATTAGTGCAAAGAAATGTTACAGGCTTTTGTGTATTGATTTTGTATCCTGCAACTTTACTGAATTTCTTTATTGCTTCTCTCATGTCATATGTAAATAGTGATAGTTTTTCTTCTTCCTTTCCAATTTGATGTCTTTATTTCTTGTTCTTGCCTAATTGCTCTGGCTAAGACTTCCAATACTATGTTGAATAAAAGTGGTGAGGGTAGACATCCTTGTCTTTGCTGTTCAAGATCTTAGACAAAAGGGTTTCAGTTTTTTACTGTTGAATAGGATGTTAGCTGTGGTCTTGTCATATATGGACTCTGTTAACCTCAGATATGCAGATGACACCACCCTTATGGCAGAAAGTGAAGAGGAGCTAAAAAGCCTCTTGATGAAAGTGAAAGAGGAGAGTGAAAAAGTTGGCTTAAAGCTCAACATTCAGAAAACGAAGATCATGGCATCCGGTCCCATCACTTCATGGGAAATAGATGGAGAAACAGTGGGAACAGTGTCAGACTTTATTTTGGGGGGCTCCAAAATCACTGCAGATGGTGATTGCAGCCATGAAATTAAAAGATGCTTACTCCTTGGAAGAAAAGTTATGACCAACCTAGATATAGCACATTCAAAAGCAGAGACATTGCTTTGCTGACTAAGGTCTGTCTAGTCAAGGCTATGGTTTTTCCAGTGGTCATGTATGGGATGTGACAGTTGGACTGTGAAAAAGGCTGAGCACCGAAGAATTGATGCTTTTGAACTGTGGTGTTGGAGAAGACTCTTGAGAGTCCCTTGGACTGCAAGGAGATCCAACCAGTCCATTCTGAAGGAGATCAGCCCTGGGATTTCTTTGGAAGGAATGATGCTAAAGCTGAA
>SJYC01029426.1:0-13928 GCA_006408675.1 Madoqua kirkii | reverse complement strand
GAGAAGACTCTTGAGAGTCCCTTGGACTGCAAGGAGATCCAACCAGTCCATTCTGAAGGAGATCAGCCCTGGATGTTCTTTGGAAGGAATGATGCTAAAGCTGAAACTCCAGTACTTTGGCCACCTCATGCAAAAATTTGACTCATTGGAAAAGACTCTGATGCTGGGAAGGATTGGGGGCAGGAGGAGAAGGGGATGACAGAGGATGACATGGCTGGATGGCATCACAGACTTGATGGACGCGAGTCTGAGTGAACTCCGGGAGTTGTGATGGACAGGGAGGCCTGGCGTGCTACGATTCATGGGGTCTCAAAGAGTCGGACACAACTGAGCAACTGAACTGAACTGATGTTGAAGTGTGTTCCCTTTATACCCACTTTATTGAGTTTTTTTTTTTAAATCATAAATCATTGTTGAATTTTATCCCATACTTAAGTGTGTTCCCCTTATAGCCACTTTATTGAGAGGTTTGTTTTCTTTTTATCATAAATTAGTGTTGAATTTTATCATATACTTTTATACATCTAGTGAGGTGAACATATGATTTTCATCCTTCTTTGTGTTAATGTGTCAGATCACATTGACTGATTTGAAGATGTTGAGCCATCCTTGCGTCCATGGAATAAATCTTACTTCATTATGGTGTCTGATCCCTTTAATGTATCGTTAAATATGGTTTGCTAATATTTTGTTTAGGGTTTTTGCATCTGTATTTGTCAGAAATATTGGCTTTTAATTTTGCGTGTTGTCCTTGTCTGATTTTGGTACCAAGGTAATGCTGGCCTCATAAGGTCAGTTTGGGAGAAATCCCTCCTGTATTTTGGGAGAGTATGAGAAGGATTCGTGTTAATTCTCCTTTGAGTATTTGATGAAATTTACCAGTGAAACTGTCTGGTCCTGGATTTTTGTTTGGTGAGAGGTTTCTACTGATTCAGCCTTCTAACTGGTCATCAGGCTGTTCATATTTTACCTTATTCTTTAAAATGCATGGATTGTCTTAGAACTTATGTCATGTTTCCCTGACTGTCTGTCTGCTCCTTTCCCTCACTCACCATACAGTTGCACCCACCCTGCACTTTCATAACACTCGGTACATATCTTTCTTCTTTGGACCTACTGCATGTTCTTATTGTCTGTGTCTGTCTATACCCCCAATATACCTTGAGCTTTTTGAGGACAGACATTTTTTATTGCTAGTTCCTACTATATACTGTAAATATCCTTAATGATTCATGGAAAAGATGATTAAATGATGATAAATGAATGATTAATAGAGTGATAAAGACTCAGGCCCTGCTATCTTCCACAGTATGCATTTGGCACCCAGGAGACTAATACATCCTTGCCTTGCCCGTCATGACATAATCTTACCATCATCTCTTTGGTCTACTATTTCTCTCTTCCCTCTACTGTTTCTTCTCTTGCTCAAGCAGGTACAGAGAGCAGAAAAGCAAATCTGCTTCAATGGATAGACAACCAAGGAGTGAGAAGCCAGTGTCTTTTCCTTGTAGACTGGCCCTATTTGTGTATGGTTCTCCTAGAAGACCCTCGCTTGTTTCAGCATAGTGGGAACAGGAGTGAAAATGGGACAGACGTCCTCTCCTAAGAAGATTTAGACACATTCTCTCAGCCAGCAACTTAGAGTGCCAAGAGTCTCCTCCAGTTCCTAATCTTCTTCTTACGCTGGTTCTGATGATGGCACAGTGGAAACTGACCTGGTTCTGTGCACGGTTAGCAAATTCTGTGGAGCTGTGTCTAGCAGTTGGCAGCTCTCTTTAGAATGTGGGGGTACCTTTGCGCTTTTGCTGCAATTCTGAGCTATAGGGAATGTTCCTTTCAAAATTCAGATGTGTATATTTTCATCTAGAAAAAAGCCCAGCATGGAGTATAAACTCTTAGAGACAGTGGCATTGTTAATGTTTATTTTCTATAATAGGTATTGCTAAACTTACTGATTTATTAGACTTTGGTGATTATAATAGGCAGTATTTGGCCATAAAGCACTGAATTAAACCCGAATCACTTTGCATCCTAATTTGTTACGACAAATACCTGGCTGTATCTTCAGAGACTCAGGTGAAACATTCTGGAGTACATACCAAAACTCTGATGATCTTGCTTTACAATTCTTAGCCCTCCATAGAGAACCAGGTTTAAATTACCTCAGACAAGTACAAGTGAGAGAAGAAGTTCTGGCTGACCTGACTAATTGGTCCAAGAATCAGCATAGTGATTACAGTCTGAAGTATGATACCATGTTTTCTTGCCAGAAGATTCATAGGCCCAATACATGAACGTTGGTTTCATTTTATTTCATTACTTTTACTGAGCACTCAAAAGAGTTCATTTCTTAAATTTGGAACATCCCTTTTTGAATTTTGTTTTGACGAAACATAGGCCATGAACGATTGCTGGCTACTTACCTGTAGAGAGTTCCAGGTTATTGTCATTAATTTAAGTGAAATGTATTTAACTTCCAGGGTGAAAAGGAACAGCCTGTGTTTGCACTCACCGGCCTTCGATGGGGATCCTTCCGAGATGCTGGCGTCTCAGTTAGCAGGTAGAAGGGCGCTGGGTTAACCAGTGATGGTTTTTAAACACCTTCTTACTCCGTTCCTGTCTTTGAAGTTTCAGTATACAGTGATCTTGGAATACATGGGGTGGGCCCCATGGTTGAATTATGCATAAATAACAGAAGTGAAGTTTACATTCTGCGTGCATAGAGGCTGGGGGAAGTCCCAGTTTCCTCCACACTGGCTGAGTGGTAGCTCAGGGTGAGCAGTGCCCACCTCTTTGTAGACATCGTATGTGACCAGGGAGAGGGAGGCTCGGCTAGACCAGAGGGGCACTGGGTGTCCTCTCCTCCCACTGCCTGCTTAGCTGGGTACCAAGTGCAGGTACCACTGGGGCTGCAGCCTCCTGGAGCTTTGACAGCCCTGGGCGGAAGACCCCCTTTCCCCCAAGAGGTGTTCTTTCTGAATGCCTAGCGGATTCACCGACCCCAGGCCGCCTCCTTCAGAAGAGGGAGAAAGGCAGAGACCTGGGAATGCTAGAAGGTGGAAGAAACAGGCCTGTGGAGGAGGTGACGAGAGGGCTGCTGGTGGCTTTTCATTGCAACCTGCTTATTTTTGGTGAATTCATTGTGTAGCATGAAACCGCTGGCTTGGAAAGAGGGTGTGCCCTGCGCTGTGTGCCATGGAGAGGCCGCGTGGGCAAGGCTTCCTGAGGTGGGGCTGGAGGAGACAGGGTGTGAGGTTTGCTCCTAGCTGGTGGGCGTTATTTTCTTTCTTTACCTCTTCTTACAACATGTTTACAATTTGAGCGTAGTCTAAATGAACGATGATTGGTCTCACACACAGCTTTTATCAAGAAAGCTCTCCTTCACTTTGTAGGCATTCTTGCCATTTTCTTTACAGAAATCCCTCTCATTTGTCCCACGTGGTTATTCCTGCTAATGACCTTCCTGACAGTGGACTGTCAAAGGAGAGAGACCACTGAGTTACATCACACACTGCGTTCTTTTGTTTGCAAGTATGCATGGTTATCTTCATTCTGCAAGTCCTCTGATCTGTAATCTCACGTGACAGCAGTTTACAGTGAGGAATTGCTTAATTTCCCCTGAGAAAGTCTGATGAGAGTACACTGCTCTTTCTTTTGGCCACGTGACACGCATGTGGGATCTTCCCTGACCACATGGGGCTCCTTGACCAGGAATGGACCCCATGGCCCCCACAGTAGAAGCGCAGAGTCCTAACCATTGGGCCGCTGGGGAGTCCTACACTGCTCTCTAAGTGTATTCAGCACAAGCATAGGCCAGCCCTTGAGGAATGTCACACACAGGCCCATGTTCTCTGATTTCTGGGCCTGGAATTTTAAAATGCTGGCTGTAATTGTACCTGGACTAGAACCATCCACTGAGTCACTCTGTGTTATGGGAGAAACAGTGGGGGTGCAAGAAGCCATTTCCTAGCTGGCCTCGCACAGTATCAGTTCAGAATAAAGTTATTTATTTATTTCTAAATCAGTTCAGAAATCAACTGCCTTGGCTGGGATGTGTTTCTGTCTGGCTACCCTGGAAAAGAAGCAAAGCATCGATTAAGCTTTCCAACAAAGTAGCAGAAACAAAAACATTAGATAATCAAAGCTGTCCTTAATAGCCTTGTGGTGCTTACTGGGATGATAGTTAGAATGGTTCTGCTCTGCTCGTTGGATGGCTCCATATTCTGGTGTTCCAGACCAGCTAATCCGTCATTATCCCTAACTACCGACTTCTGTGCCTTTGCTGAAAGTTTTTGCTCTGGCAGTTACTCCAAGCGCTTCCCAGCTGTTACTCCGTGCCCTGCCTAGAATGATGTCCTTGCCTCCTCCTGTGTCTCCATCCAGCCCAGGGTTCTGGGTCTCACGCCCTCACTTTGTTCTTGTGTCATTTGTTGTGCAGGGATTTTAGGGCCGTAATGATTTCTTGCACCTTCTTGACTCTCCTTACCAGTAAATAGTGATCAGTTTATACCATGTCATAGAAATATGTTTACTTGTCGTTACCTATTATATTGGGGGGCCTTATTTTCTCAGAAGCCCGAAAAGGCAAGAGTTTTGTACTGAGTCTATTGCTTCTGTTTCCTCCTTATGCACAGTAAGTGCAAAATGAGTGCATATTGATTCAAATCGAATAGGGAGCGGGTAAGATGGGCTGGTAGGTGAGAGAGAGACATTTTAAGAGAGAAGTCTACTTTATGCCACTTTTCTAAATCCAACCAGACGCCTTTTTCTCTTCAGTGGCTTTTAGGAATATAGCAATATGAAGTAGACCCTCTTTACTCCCAGATTTCACATTTGCCATGTTGAAGCTGCATAACATGAGTAATGCAAGATGATGCTGATTTACAGATTTTAATTGTATGTTTGTGTGTTCACAGAGAAGGCAGTGTACAGCATGCAGCCATTTAGCTCACGAGTAATACATCAGCACCCGCATCTGCATCTCGTCGTGGCTTTTTCACTCTCCGCTCATTCAGAGTGTGAACTCCACTGTGTTCCATGGTGGAAAGTACATATTACAGTGATACCTGTGAATTTAGAGATTCAAGAAGACTCTGATTATATATCTCATAAATTGCAAGGATTTAGCTGCTGTATAACTAATTATGTTCTGTTTGATGTGGTATTCAAATGCAGATTAAAAACTTACTGTAATACTTTTTTATGCTAAACCACAGTCTCCAAACCTCCAGGGCAGACACTTCTGGTAGAGGTGTAATTCTAATGTATTATCTGTCCTGAATGGTATCTAGCACATTGATAGTTTTTTTAATAGTCTAATCAGACTTCTATCTTGCTCTTTCTCAGTACTGGTATCTTGGGCCTCTAAAAACCAAAGCAGCCCACTTTTTCAGCACTCTTAAGGTAAATGCCGCTACAGTATTGAAATTTGACCTCTGGTATTTTGTTATTCCTTTGTGATGTGTGTATTTGGAATTTTTAAAAGTTTCTTGTTATAGATGTATATAGCACGCTCCTAAAATGGGGTCTGTTTACTTACACACAAATCCAGAAAGCATTCCTGATATTTCTCATCTGCCAACTTATTCTCTATTACCAAGCCCATATTTAATTTCATTTTAGTATTTCACTTCCCTTTGTTCACTCAATCTTACCAAACAAACCTTGAACACAGTGACCTATATCTCATTAATTACTTGCAAGTGTGTCTATATTTGTATTGAGAAATGAACTGAAGATTTGTATCTGAATATACCGTGAAATTAAAAGAAGCTTACTCCTTGGAAGAAAAGTTATCACCAACCTAGATAGCAAAATGAAAAGCAGAGACATTACTTTGCCAGCAAAGGTCCATCTAGTCAAGGCTATGGTTTCTCCAGTGGTCATGTATGGATGTGAGAGTTGGACTGTGAAGAAAGCTGAGCTCTAAAGAATTGATGCTTTTGAACTGTAGTGTTGGAGAAGACTCTTGAGAGTCCCTTGGACTGCAAGGAGATCCAACCAGTCCATTCTGAAGGAGATCAGCCCTGGATGTTCTTTGGAAGGAATGATGCTAAAGCTGAAACTCCAGTACTTTGGCCACCTCGTGCAAAGAGTTGACTCACTGGAAAAGACTCTGATGCCGGGAGGGATTGGGGGCAGGAGGAAAAGGGGATGACAGAGGATGACACGGCTGGATGGCATCACTGACTCAATAGACGTGAATTTGAGTGAACTCCAGGAGATGGTGATGAATAGGGAGGCCTGGCATGCTGCGATTCATGGGGTCACAAAGAGTCAGACACGACTGAGCGACTGAACTGAACACCTAATCATATGTGTAATATAGTAGGCTTCAAACAATGTTTTGTGCTTCAAACCATGCTTAACTAGCAAAATATGTGTAGAGGTTGCTGCATTGGACAGTCCAAGTGGAGAAGACTCTTGAGAGTCCCTTGGACTGCAAGGAGATCCAACCAGTCCATTCTGAAGGAGATCAGCCCTGGATGTTCTTTGGAAGGAATGATGCTAAAGCTGAAACTCCAGTACTTTGGCCACCTCGTGCAAAGAGTTGACTCACTGGAAAAGACTCTGATGCCGGGAGGGATTGGGGGCAGGAGGAAAAGGGGATGACAGAGGATGACACGGCTGGATGGCATCACTGACTCAATAGACGTGAATTTGAGTGAACTCCAGGAGATGGTGATGAATAGGGAGGCCTGGCATGCTGCGATTCATGGGGTCACAAAGAGTCAGACACGACTGAGCGACTGAACTGAACACCTAATCATATGTGTAATATAGTAGGCTTCAAACAATGTTTTGTGCTTCAAACCATGCTTAACTAGCAAAATATGTGTAGAGGTTGCTGCATTGGACAGTCCAAGTATGAGACCATTGCCATCATAGGAGAAAGTTCTATTAGGCTATGCTGGTATAGGCTCTACAGTGAAAAATATTGGCATAGAGAAAAACTCAACAATGTATGTTAATGAAAATGCTAATAGAAAAGTCATAGTTACCTTGTGCTACATACCATGTTGAGCTTTTATGCACACGAAAGTAGTATATTTACAGTTTGAATCTGAAAATTGGCAGATGAAGTTTCAGTGTAGTCAAGAGTTTGGTTCTATCTAATGTTAACATTCAGAGTATCGAATGGGTTTGAAATTAAAGAAGTAATGTATGTCCATTGCAAAACATTTGTAAAATATAGCTCCCTTTACCTAGAGCTATCCAGTTACTCATTAACCAAGCCATTAAAGTACTCGGGGTAGCCAGTCTATGTGATTCCTAAAATGAACTTGGAGTGGTGGGGAGCAAGGACTTTCTATGCTAAAGGCAAACTGTGTGAGTAAAATGCATGACTTCTGTTGCTTGGAGGAATAATTTCATTGGTGGAATGTTTAGCAAGAAATAGAGTAACTCTGTAAGTTGTAGAACCTGGGACCATATAAACTGTTTCTATCATTTCAACAGCAGACAGTGATTGTGTACCTATTGGGTGGCAAGCCCTGCTGTGTAATTGGAATACTGGGTCAAATAAGACAGGTGTCATGCCCTCAAGAAGCGTTCACATGTCAGGAGTGAGGGCCTGGTAAATCAGCAGTTTGGCAAATGCTTGGAGAGAAATAGGAAAGAATAAGATGGAAGCAGAGAGGAGGAGCCTTTACCTCTGACTGTAGATCAGTAGAGTCAGCCCAGAGAGGGTGACACTTCAGTCAGATTTTGAAAAATATACAGGATAGATACAGGACATTCCAAGTGCGGGGTCAGGATGTGTGGTCACAGAGGCGTCACGTGGTCTTTACCTGTGGCCAGCGCAGTGGAATGGCTTGCAGGCTTACGGCAGGTTTTGACGTGGGATCTGACCTTTATCATTAAGGCACCAGAGGGTCACTGGATCTTAAGCAGAGGAATGACAGGAGGAGGCTTTCCCTTTGGCAAGAAATTATTTGGCAGCGGTATGCAAGAGACTGGCATTGGCAGTTACAGGCAAAGGCATCAGATAGAAGACTTAACACGATCCAGGTGAGGAGAGATGAGGTCTCGACAAGGTGGTAATAGTGAACACTGACCCCAGGGCACTGACTACAGAGGCACAGTCCTCGGAAGTATTCCCAGGTTTCTGGCTCCAGGGGCTAGAGTTTGGTAACGAGAGTTTTCCATGAATGCCGATAATATTAGAGTTGGATGACGTTCATGAGAAAGGTGAGATTCTCAGTTTGGCATGTATTGAGCTTAACATGACTGGTGGTACAGATCAGTGAAGTCATACAGTTATGACTTAGATCTGGAATTCAGAGATATCTGGGCTGAAGAAATAGATTTAAATGTCATAAGTGTGTGAGTGACATTGAGCTATGTGTTTGTTGAAGTTACTGTTGAGAACAGGTGGGCAGGAATAACCATCATTTTAAAGAGCCCAAAATGATGCCCAGAAAAATCCAGAGAGAGACTCTGGGAGGCAGTACTGACACAGAAGCCGATGAAAAAGAACTTCCAGAAGAGAGCGAGATTTTAAGAAGCAGCATCAAAGAGCAAAATAAAGAGAGGAAAGTAAGGATCCATTGAATCTGGCAACCCCTGCAGGTTTGGTAACGTGTTAGGTGGAGGGGCCGAAGCCAAATTGAAGAAAGTTCGGGAATAAACCGGAGGTAAAAACTGGAGGCAGCAGAGCAACTCCTTTAAGAAACTCGACTTTGAAGGAGAGGAGATTAAAAACAGCTGAAGGTACTGAGAAATACGGGTCAGTGGAGCATTCTCTTTTGTTTTTTTGTTAATTAGAGAGCTGTTCATGTGTTTACTCCCTGAAGCAAAAGTAAAAGCGAATGGGAGGAGAGGAGAGAAAGGGCACCAAAAACATGACTGACTCGGCCAAGTCCGTGAGCAAGAGGAACGGAGTGGATCAAAGCCCCGGACTAGCCCCGGACAAGGGCAGGGACACCTTTTTCCTTGAGACAGGGGAGCAATAAAACAGAGGTCCAGATGAAAACACATTTATAAAGAGGTGAGGCAGTTCTCCCTGATGTCCTTGTATTCTTGCTGAATGGTAGGAAGCAAGGTGATCTTTTGAAAGCGAGGTAGGTGGGGAGTTTGGAAGAAGGATGAAAATAGGAAGGTTTAGAAAGATTAGCAAGTGACATGAAAGACCTTAGACCGAGAACTTGTGATGTGGGTATGCTCACTTGGGCGGTTGTTTTCCCTGAGTCAGTACTCAGCAGGAGGGCCTCATCTCCCCCTCTGATAATATTGAGCCGCGATGTAGAAGTATAGACACCTAGTGACAGATTGATCCAGAGCTGAGGCTTTTCAGGGTACATGTTAGAGAAGGAAGACACGAGGGCTGAGAGCGATAGAAGAATGATGTAAAATCCACTGTTCACCTGGTTGGTGCTGAGGACAGCTGGAGAAGCCAGGAGCTGGGACTCTCAGAGAGCCCGGTGTGGTTAGAGTCTTCAGGGGGCCCCCAGTTCATAGCCCTCTCTCCCTCCTCTGACTTTGAACCAAATTATGAAAACAAAATGCAGAAACAAAGCAGATGGAAATTGACACACCGGCTTTATCAACGTCAGCAGGAGTGAAGGACACAGCGTGGACACGTGGTCACAATCTGATTTCCTCATGGTCCAAATTGAATTTCTCCACTTAAAAGACCTCCATCAGGACAGAGACTGCTACGTAAGCCCACTGCATGAGGAATCAATGGATGTGTGACTCCGCAGGACTCTGATCACTTCCAGAGAAAGAAGAGAAGAGGTTGGGTCTTTCTGGACCTGGTAGGAGTAAAGATGGAGCGAGAGAAGTCAGGGTTGATTGTTACTGTTTTGTGATTCACCACGTGGAAACTTGAGAACAGGGGAGTGGTTCACCCTGAGTGCCACTGGGCACCAAAATATCAGCTGGAAGAATAAGGGAAGTGATTAGATAGTGGGACACCAGGGCTTTAGACTTCTAAAATGGAGTAGTTCTGGGTACTGATGACCAGGATGTGGCCATGGAAATGGGTTGCTATGTAGTTTGGAGGCAATGTCAAGGGCTGAGAGGCTAGGGTAGTATTTTAATAATCCTTGAGGACACTGATGAGACCTAGGTTGGTACTGGACTTGGGATGTCAGGAAGAGGGCAGATCTGGAGTGTGAGAATGATGGCCTTTGAAGCAGGAACGAGAAGCCTTGGGCTAGAATTCGAGGCCAGACCAGGTGGCCTCTGAGTGGAGCATGCTTCCCGGAGTGAAGGAAGTATGTGATGCAACTAGATTTCATCAGTCTCATGTTTGTGTCACCGTCTCTAAATGAATGATAAATTTCTTATGGTGTGATTCTATGCTTGTCATATTGAGAAACTCCAAGAGTTTGTAATTGTGTTGCATGGTAAATGTTTTTTTTTCTCCTTAATTGAAAGGAGTGGCCTCAGACTCATCAAGCCTCGATCTCGTACACGGGACCTACAGAGAGACCTCCCAGTGGAGCAGAAGAGACCCCTCCCCGGCCCTCTTTATATAGGAGAATATTACGGAGGCTCGCGTCCTACTGGGCACAACCGCAGGGAGGTGAGGAGCCTGGGAACTGGCAGTCGGAAAGCCCTTGACTCCTAGCGACTCCCTCTTTCTCTCGCCAGCCTGTATGTTACTGTAACTGCCTTTTGTTGGGTTGTCTCAGGCCTAGAGATTCCATTTTGAACCTGGCTCTTTATCTCGTATATAAAAAGTATGAGATAAAGAATATTAAGCCTGGGGGTCCACAGACGGGCTTGGGAGGCCATCTGAGCCGCTGGCAGCTGTCCGTGGGTGGCAGTGCTGAAATGTTCATGGGAGATAACTGACTTGTATCGGATGCATTCACACAGCCCCGCAAGAGGTGAACCCAGAGGTCTGGAAGGAAGTGCAGCTGTCCACCCTTGAGCTGTCCATCACAACCCGGAACAGTCAGCTTGACCTGGCAGTAAGTGTGCTTTTTTAATTTTAAGTTAGAAAAGCATTTCAGAAAAGTGACAAAGACTAGAGGCTGCACACTTTTCTAGTAACTTGGTGTTTTTGTTTTTACCCTGTGGGGAGAGAGAGGGGTCAGGAACAAGAGGATGTGGGACGCCTTTGAGGAATAATAGCATGAGAAGAAACAGCTGAGTGAAGTGCCTAAAAGCTTGTGGGGCTCTGGTCAAGTCCCTGTCACCAAGCTTTGTGCCTGGAGAGAACTAAGGGCAGAGGGCCTTTAGCAGTGGAGTTAGTCTACTCCTGTTTGTCACAGGAGTCAAAAGTTGCAGAACTTTTGCTTGAGTAAATGTCTATTATTTTTGTGACTATATTAAATATATAGATTTAGATCTTCAGGAAAGAAAACTATATATATGTGTGTACACACACACACACACACAAATATCTATATTTACATATTTTGAGTCCAATCTATTGACATGGACTGTCCAATATAGTAGCCACTAGTCACAGGTAGCTGTTTAAATTAATGACAAAATAAAACTTAAAACTCATTTCTCCTGCTACATATCAAGTGCCATATGTGGCTAGTAGCTACAATATTGGAAAGCACAAATATAAAATATTTCCACAGTGCAAAGAGTTCTCCTGGAGAGTGCTGATACAGACAATAACACTAAAAAATATTCTGAAATAAATCAGAGGTTAGCAAACTGGTCTGCTACCTGTTTTACTACAGCCTACAAGCCAAGAATTGATTTTAAGTTTTTAAATGGTTGGAATAAAGTCAAAAGAATTATATTTTGCGATAGTTGGAAAGTTATACGAACTCAAGTTTCAGCATCCATAAGTAAAGCTTCACTGGAACAGAGCTGTGCCCATCCGTGTCCGTGTGGTCTGTGCCACTCCCATGCTGCAGTGGCAGAGCTGAGTCATTGTGACAGAGGCCGAATGGCCCAGAAGCCTGAAACCTTACTCTCTGACCATCCGCAGCAAAGGTCTCCTGACCCCTGGTCTAGAGGAAGCCTCAGTAGTTTATGTTAATGAAGATGCCAGCAGGAAGGTTACTCTTAACCATGGACCAATAATACCGTGTTTAGCTTTTGAGTAAATCAAAGTAGGATGTTCACAGTTGACCTGGTCAGTCTGAAAACTGGCACATGGAATTGAACGTATGAGTGTCGTATGGTGAGTAAGGGAGAGAGGTGCAGTGGGAAGTTTGATTCCAGTATTCAGAGCGTACAACTAATGCATGTCTGTTGTATAACACTTGGATCACATAGCTCTTTTCACCTTCTAAATCGATTCCAGTTGGATTAAAAGGTTAAACGTAAAAAAAAAAAAGACTATGAAAGTACTAGAGTGGAATATTAAGTGATTATCAATATGAACTTGAGAGGACAAGACTAAACCTGGCCCCCGAGGCAACAGTCATATGGATGCATTTGTGTACTTCTAATAAAAAAGAAATAAGAATTTTCATGAAAATTGGGAAAAATATTAGGATGTGATAGACCCGGAATTAATAGCTTTCCTTTGTACTAAACCGTTACACTAATCAATAAGAGATGGGCAAAGGATTCATATAAACAACAGGCAGAGGACAAAAATAGAAATTCACAAAGAAAGTAAACATAAAATAAAAATTTCTGGTATTTACTACCTGATAAGCACTGTCCTAAGAATTTTATATGGTGTCAGCGCATGTATTCATCATAACTGTACTATCAGGTGGGTATAATGTCTGTCTTAATTTCATAAGTAAAGAAAAAATGCTTAATATCAAAGAAATACAAATTAAAATCATAAATATTGAATGGCCGTAAATTAAAAATCATGCTAGTTTTCAGTGTGGGTAGGGAAATGGGCTGTCGGGTATTACTGGAGGGAAGAGACCTCGGAACACCCTTTCTCCATGGCATTGTGGCAGTATATATGAAGCATCTGAAATACAAGCGTACCACTGGCCCTGTTAAGTATATTTCTAAGAATTTTCCATCAAAAATAATCAGATGATATATAAAGACAAGACAGTCCCTTATTTCTTACATAATGGGATTTTGGAAATGTTGGTGAAAGTGAATGTAATAAGGTTAAAAAATACTCTGTTAAAAAGAAAGATAAGATTTCTAATTATGCATTTCCTTTATACCCAGTCTCTGCTGATATGTATTTCCAGTATTTTGTTCATGTTCCTTAACCTTGTTCTTTGCTCTGATGATTGAATACCAGTGAATGGATTGAGTTCAGCAAGTAGGTGATTGTGGCTCGAGATTAGCTGCATTCAGAATGCCGAAAGCTTTTTATCTTTGTGCCAATTATAAAAGTATATGATCTTGTGCTGCTTATCACTGGCTGCAGCGCATTCATTTTCTTTTATTCCAAAACCTCTTTGTAAAAATAAAAGCTGATGCAATAAAATATTCAAAGACAATGAAGCTGCCATGTAATAGCTCAAAATGTTCATTTATCATTAAAAAAAAAATTCAGAGTCTGAAAGAAGCTTTAGGGGTGTAGAATGTTTGAAAATTAGGATCTGTTGTAGAGCTATGTTCACTGTATTTATCATTGCAAAATACATGAAACAAAACTAATCAGGCAGTTGATTAAATAGATTTTGATGTGTTGCTCAGTCATGTCCAACTCTGCAATCCCATGGATTATAGCCCCCAGGCTTCTCTGTCCATGGAATTAGAATACTGGAATGGGTTACTACTTCCTACTCCAGTAGATTTTGGTACTTGTATTTAAAATGTTCTCTACCAACATGGAACGATGTTCGTTGTATATTTAAATGAAAAACCAGGTAATATGATTTGCATCAAATGATTGTATATACATGTTAAAAAGAAATACTCCCACTTCTAATTGAGTTTTGTGAATGATAGAGTTCACTTCAGTTGCTCATTCGTGTCTGACTGTCTGCGACCGTGTGAACTACAGCATGCAAGACCTCCGTGTCCATCACCAACTCCCGGAGTTCACTCAAACTCACATCCATCAAGTCAGTGATGCC
>SJYC01029424.1:0-37029 GCA_006408675.1 Madoqua kirkii | reverse complement strand
TCAAATACGCTTCTCTCCCACCTCCCCGCCCCCCCCCAACAGTCCTGCTTCTGAAATGTTGGTTTGCCCGAGAACCACCAGGATGCATGTTGAAAACTGACTTAGTTGGGGCCCAACCCGAATTTAGTAACTCGGTCTGGAGGGCGGAGCCCAGGAATCTGCACTTTTTTAAAGGCGGGCTACCCTCCCCTGAGAGCTGAATGGGACGGTCTTGTAAAGCAGCGGTCCACACACACTGTTATTCTGCTCATGTGCGTCCTAAAAGTATTTTGAAAAAGCATGTAACCCTTCAGTTTTAAATTGACAGCTAAAATTTTTCATGGGAAGTTAGTTGCCAAAGTACATACTTTCTAGTGTCATGTAAATATTGATATTTTAAAATAAAACTGTTACATCACTCTTTTAAACATTTTCAGTGTAATTGAGTTAGATAGCAATTTGACACTCATCATCCATTTACAAAAATAAACTAGTAAGTTGTTTAGTTATTGAAAAATGCCGATTTTTCTTATATGTGTATTTCCATACCATTTTCTGCAAAGAATGCTATCATAATGTAATGTTTTTATGCTTGAAATTTTTTTATTGGAACTATCTTCTTGCCAACAAAAAATATAAATGGAAATAACTTTTTTAGTTCAAGTGTCAATTAACTCAAGAGAATAAATGTTGTAAATTATTGAAATACAATTGATATTATAAATTTTTGAAAATTAAAAATTAACATTTTATTAGAATGCTCTTTATTCTGAGTTGATTTGTTGAAAAACACTTTTGTTTAACTCAAGTTTTTACATTTTTATTTTATATAGTAGTAGTGTTGATTACAGTGCTGTTTCAGGTATACAGCAAAGTGATTCGGTTATACAGATATATGTATCTATTTTGTTTCTTTTTGCATTAGGTTATTACAGAGTGTTGATCGGAGTTCCCAACCAACATTAGGTCCCTGTTGGTTTTCTGTTTTAAATATAGCAGTGTGTACATGTTGAGCCCAAACTCCTAATCTATCCTCCCCACCCACCTTGCTGGTAACAGTAAGTAATTCAAGTGTCAATTAACTCAAGAGAATAAATGTTGTAAATTATTGAAATACAATGATATTATAAATTTTTGAAAATTAAAAATTAACATTTTATTAGAATGCTCTTTATTCTGAGTTGATTTGTTGAAAAACACTTTTGTTTAACTCAAGTTTTTACATTTTTATTTTATATAGTAGTAGTGTTGATTACAGTGCTGTTTCAGGTATACAGCAAAGTGATTCGGTTATACAGATATATGTATCTATTTTGTTTCTTTTTGCATTAGGTTATTACAGAGTGTTGATCGGAGTTCCCAACCAACATTAGGTCCCTGTTGGTTTTCTGTTTTAAATATAGCAGTGTGTACATGTTGAGCCCAAACTCCTAATCTATCCTCCCCACCCACCTTGCTGGTAACAGTAAGTATGTTCTTTCTGTCTGTGTTTTGTAAATAAGTTCATTTGTGTTTTCTTAAGTTATTTCATATGATCTTTGTCTTTGTCTGACTTATTTCACTTAGTATGACAATCTCCAGGTCCATCCATGTTGCTGCACATGATATTTTATTCTTTTTATCAGGCAGTGATTCTACTGTCTGTACCACATTTTCTCTCACCTGTTCATCTGTCCACAGACACTTAGGTTGCTTCCATGTCTTGGCTATGGTAAATAGCACTGCAGTCAACACTGGGCTGCATGAATCCAGATACACGCCCAAGAATGGGATTGTAGGATCATGTGATAACTCTAGTTTCTTAAGGGACTCCACCCTGTTCTCCATAGTGGCTATACCAGTTTGCGTTCCCACTGACAGTATAGGAGGGCCCCCTTTTCTCCACACACTCTTCAGCATTCATTATTTGTAGACTTCCTGATGATGGCCGTTCTCAGTGGTGTGAGGTGGTGTCTCCTGACAGTTTTGATTTGCGTTTCTCTGTAACTAGTGATGCTAAGCATATTTTTAGGTGTTTCTTGGTCATCTGCATGCCTAATTTTAGGTCTTCTGCCCATTTTTTGTCTGGAGAAGGAAATGGCACCCCACTCCAGTGTTCTTGCCTGGAGACTCCCATGGACAGAGGAGCCTGGTGGGCTACAGTCCACAGGGTCGCAGAGTCAGACACGACTGAGCGACGGAGTCACATGAGCTGTTTATAAATTTTGAAGATGAAACACTTGTTCAGCTTATTTGCAAATATTTTCCTCCATTTCCCTGGGTAGCCTTTGCTCTTTGCTTACGGCTTCCCTTCCTCTTCTCTTGCGATTCGATGACTAACTTTAGTATTGTGTTTGGTTTCCTTTTTCTTTTTTGTGTGTGGTATCTACCATGAGGTTTTGATACAGCAGTCTGTATACACATATGATTGTTTGAAGTTGGTAGTCTTAATTTCTAATGCATTTGTGCTCTCCTCGCGATTTCTGATTTTGATATATTTGGAATACTTGAATCATTTACAGATGATTTCCTGCCTTTACTGTGTGTTTGCTTTTACTGGTAAGCTTTTCCACTTGCAGTTTTCTTGTTTCTAGTTGTGGCCTTTTCTGCCTAGAGAAGTTCCTTTGGCATTTGTTGCAAAGCTGGTTTGGTGGTGCTGAATTCTCTTAGCTTTTGCTTGTCTTGTAAGGCTTTTGATTTCTCTGTCAAATTTGAATAACGAGCCTTGGTAGACTATTCCTGGTTGTAGGTTCCCTCTCATCACTTTAAATATATTGTGCCATTCCCTTTGGCCTGAAGAGTTTCTGCTGAGAAATCAGCTGCTAACCTTATGGGAATTCCCTGGTATGTTGTTACATTTCCCTTGTTGATTTTAATATTTTTCTGTCTAATTTTTGTCAATTTGATTACTGTGTGTCTTGGCATGTTCCTTCTTGGGTTTATCCTGCCTGGGACTCTGTGCTTCCTGGACTTGAGTGTTGTTTCCTTTCCCATGTTAGGGAAGTTTTCAGTTATTATCTCTTTAAATATTTCCTTGGGTCCTTTCTCTTCTCCTGTGGGACCCCTATAAGGCGAATGTCATTGCATTTAACGTCCCAGAGATCTCTTAAATTGTCCTCATTCTTTTCTTCCTTATTCTGATCCATGGCAGTGATTTCCACCATTCTGTCTTCCAGCTCATTGATTCTTCTACCTCATACATTCTGCCACTGATTCTTTCTAGTGCATTTTTCATCTCAGTTATTGTATTGTTCACCTTCGTTCTTTAAATCAAGGTCTTTGTTAGATATTTCTTGTATCTTCCTGGTCTGCGCCTCCATTCCTCTTCTGAGATCTTGGCTCATCTTTACTATCATTACTCTGACTTCTCTTTGAGGTAGGTTGCCAGTCTCTACTTCGCTTAGTTGTTTTCTGGACTTTCTGTGATTGTGGCTTCCATTCTTCAGGCTGTAGGCTTGTAGTTCTTGCTGCCTGCCCCTGGCAGGTGCAGCTATCTAAGGGGCTTATGCAGGCTTCCTGGTGAGAGAAACTGATACTTGCCCACAGGTGGGTGAAGCTGGGTCTTGTCCCTCTGGTGGGCAGGGCTGTGTCAGGGACTGTTTTTATTGGGCAGCTATTTTCTCTGGATTCTAAGCAGGCTGCCTGTTGCTGAGTGGAGCTGTGCTCTTGCCCTGTTGGTTGGTTGGCTTGAGGTGTCCTAGCACTGGCTGTTGGGTGGAGTCTTGGTGAGAAAATGGGGGCATCCAAGAGGGCTCACACCAGTAAGTGTTCCCTAGAACTGTCACAGCCAGTGTCCTTGTCCCTGCAGTGAGCCACAGCTGCCCCCCGCCTCCAGAGGAGACCCTCCAATCCTAGCAGTAAGTCTGGCCTAATCTCTTATGAGGTCACTACTTTTTCCCCCTGAATCCTCATGTATGTGAAACTCTGTACCCTCCAAGAGTAGAATTCCTACAGTCAAACCCCACCGGCCTTCAAAGCTGGATTCTCTGGAGCCACCTCCTCCTGTTGCCAGACCTCCAGGCTGGGGAGCCCTTTGTGGGGCTCAGAACACTCACTCTTGGGGGAAAACTTCTGTGATATAATTATTTTCCAGTTTGTGGGTCCCCACCTGGTTCATATGGGATTTGATTTTATCTTGATTGTGCCCCCTACCATCTTACTGTGGTCTCTCTGGATGTAGCATATCCTTTTTGGTAGGTTCCGGCGTGTGTTTTGTTGTTGATGGTTGTTCTGCAGTTAGTTGTGATTCTGGTGTTTCCATAAGAGGTGAGCTCACTCCCTTCTACACTGCCATCGTGTCTCCTCCCAAAGGCATGTTATTTACAGCTGAGACAGTGTTTAACATTATAGATATAAATAGATAAATAAGCAGATGGGATAGAAAGATTCTGTTATGCAACACAAAGAACTGCATGACATTGTCATATCAAAATCATAGTGATATATCAGCTTAAACGCTTAATTAGATAGATCCTCCTGTAGCTTGTTGAAAGCAGAAAACTAGACAGTACTGGCCTTGCCATAGATTTGTTAACCAGTCATTATAATGACTTTGGGGCCCCTGAGGTTTTTATACTCCAGAGGGCAATGCACTGCAATAAGGTGGATGAGACCTAAGGCACTTAAAAAAAAAAAAAAAAAGGAAAAGGGGAAGAATTGGCAGGCTTCTCAGGCCGATCAGTTTTAGGACAGTGCATATGCCTGCACCCATGGACCTTGTGGAGAGGGAAGACCACATGCTTAAAGGATTACAAAGCAGCTATGACAAGACCATGACAAGCAGCTTAAAAAGCGCATAAAATAATGATTACTTGTTTACCTCTGTGTTCTTTAGAGGGGTGTTAAAAGCAGACGGGTCCAAGCGTGCCAGGGAGGGGGTGCTGTGGTTTGAGAAAATACAGTCTCTACGTGAGCCCAGAGAATCTGGCATATACTGGTTGTATAATGGAATGCAAAAGACCAGCACAGAATCTTGACTACCAGCAGATGTGTGTTTTATTTAGTGATTCTAAGTTTTCTATAGAAATAATGGAACATAGGATTGGGGAAGGATATTTAATTCAGGTTAGTGTGTTCATTCATTTTTAAATGTAGATATGTCCTAGTTCAAATTTTGTTTTCTTGATTCAGGCTTTTAACTGAGAACACAGTTGCCTTATCATCTCCTGCCTTCCTGCCATTGTCCGTCCATATAAGGTCCACGTAAAGGATAACACAACTATGACAGACTCTCCCAAGTCAGACAGACCTGAACGCAAAGGGTCCAGTGAGAACCCGAGTTCCGCCCCCCACCTTCTATTTGTACAAACCTTATGTCGACGAATGTTACTGAAAAACCCACAGCATTTCTATTCAAAACAGCAGAGATGTTTTATATTAAGTATAGCTTAGTATGAAGTCTTTTGCTCAACCCCACAGCCAGTGTGTATGCATGGTTATAATTACTGTGTTCCAATGCTTTGCACACACGACTGATTAGCTGTGTTCTCACCACCCAAGGAGCTAGGTAAAAAGTGGTCGCGTCACTTGGAAGGTAGGAACCTGGCTTAGAACAGAGAGAGAACAGTGTTAGGAACTGACTCTATACTGCCTTAAAATAAGTGACTGCCCAAAAGGTTAAAAGAAAGATGTGTGTGTGTGTACATCTCAGTATATAATGTTTTCAAGTGAACTTTAGTAGGAAGAAGATGTGAAACAGAAAGGCTTTGGTCTGGGTGGGGTCCTCTCCAGAAGTCGCCTGATGTGGCTGAGAGCACGCGGTCTTGACTTTTTGACGGAATGGGGACGGCTACTCCCAGCGTCGGTTTCCCTTACCTGGAGAGCGTGCATCCAGACCGCAGCCTCCGTCGTCACCTGAAGTGGGGTCGGCACCCTCCGTTCCGCTCACGCCCGCGGCTGCCGCTCCTTCCTATCACAAACCACCTTCCTCGGACCAGGCAAAGGAGTGCCGCACACGTGTTCGTGTTAAAATGTGAATTTTAATCATAAAAACTGTTTTCTGTAAATATAGTTATATCAACCTCTCTGCATACAGCCTCGAGGGGGACAGGCCTCTGCAACCTCCATCGTCACCCGCAGTGGGGTCGGCACCCTCCGTTCCGCTCACACCCGCGGCTGCCGCTCCTTCCTATCAAACCACCTTTCTCAGACCAGGCAAAGGAGTGCCGCACACGTGTTCATGTTAAAATGTGAATTTTAATCATAAAAACTGTTTTCTGTAAATATAGTTATATCAGCCTCTCTGCATACAGCTTGATTCAGATATATACAGATATGATATATACAGATGTTATCTATAGCACAGACAAAATCAGTTCAAGAAACATGTACCCGCCGGGATGAATCCCAGCTTTCCTTAGGCCTTCCAGATGATTACCACCGGAGAGAACAGCAGAGCCAGATGCAGGACATTCGGGGAGATGTATCAGCTGTCTAACTAATTTCATCCTAGGAGCTGAAGACTTGAAACCAAACTAGATTCCGTTTCCCTTATTGCTGTGACTTACACTGGGATACTCATCACAATAGGGGTTTGACATTTAAGGCGACGGGGAGACTATGCTGATCTTAAACTTGGAAAACACAGAACTTCTCCCAAGTTTCTTTTTCAGAGAAGACTTACTCGTCAGACCGATTAAAAAAAAAATTCAGCCGACAAGCCTGAGATGTACAAAGGAGGTTGGTTTTGTTTTCCTCTACCCCATACCCCTCAGGTCTCCTACCCAGTCTTCTCAAAAGCACAGAATCTACAGCTTTCCTCACTGGTCTTGGAGGGCTAGACTGAAACTCAGTCTTTGATTTGGACAAAGGAAGGAGTTTTCACTCCAATGTCAACAATATATGCAGACAACCAGATAACTCAATGACCTGTGTGTGGATTTTTCTTTTGTGGATCATCTCTGGCTAGTTCATAAAACCCTACACCCCGCCTCTGCATCCCCCAGCTGTCCTTAGCAAAACAGATGTACCATTAGTGTAAAGAGGCATTCTCTAGCACAGAGAGGTGGTTCGTACCCATCTGTTTATGGTGATTAAATACATTTCCTGAATTGAGAGCCTATTACCTGTAAAAGCCCATTCAGTGCTGAGCTTCTAGAATAAATGCTAAAGAGATGAGAACAGGGCTTTACTTCTCCATCATCAGTTCTCTATATAGTACTAGAAAATTACTTCCTTTCTAAATGTGCAGTTTCATCCAACAGTCTCTGTATTCCAGCTCCAAAAAAATGAGCTAAAGTGACAGTTACAAAACTGCCTCTGACTCCCTCCAGTTAAGAGGCCTAGCAGTCAGCCTGATCACATTCACCCCCTTTTGTACAAGAGTCTTAAAGTTGGTGACTGTATGTCACCCTCCATAAGACTGTCAACTTTATCTCCTCAAAAGGCTGTTAGATTTCACAGGACAGTCCTTATTCACTCACCAGAACATTTAAATTAAAAAAACGGAGGGAGTCTCAGCTGCTTCCAAATTGTAATACTGCCCATTTCTTCCAGGATTATCATGTTGATATTTCCTTCCATTTCAACATCTGCATCCTCAATGCATCATATAGTCATATCCATATAAAAATAAACTTCAATTTCTTATCAGAAAAACATTAACTTAATTCACAGTTAGCCTTTTTCCACCACACTCGGCCCTCCAGTAGCTCCTGGAAACAGAGGTATATTAGTAATACAAATGGAATATTAAAACAATCCACCCATGACTTGGGAGTAAAAGGAGCCCTGAGCTCCTCTTCCCCTACACCTGAATCACAAAAGGGCTTTCCTGAAACGAGAGGGATGGGCTGGCCTGCTGCGGCCACCCCAGCCACGCAGCAGCCTCACCGCAGGGCACTACGGGGAGGCAGAGCGGGAGTGCAGGGAAGGGACCGGGGACTGGCCCTTTCGGAGGCCGGCCCACGGCCAGGAGCCCGCCGGGGAGATGAGGGCGCGTCTGACACCCTGGTCCCCGTGCCACTACCTTTCCCGCCTGGTGGAGAACTGTCATCACGCCAAGGCAAGTTCACTGTCAAGCTGAACACCTGGTCTTACTCAGCAGCACCCCACCCCTTCCTGCACCTCTGTGAGTATGAGCCTCCTGGGGTGGGAGAAGGCACCCCCTGGACTTTCTCATTCTCTGGGCTCTGTGGTTTCTTTTCTTTCTTTGATTTAGCAGTCCAGAGTTAGGGCTGACTCTTGGCGACCCCATGGACTGTAGCTCACCAGGCTCCTCTGTCCATGGGATTTTCTAGGCAAGAACACTGGAGTGGGTTGCCATTTCCTTCTCCAGGGGATCTTCCTGACCCAGGGCTTAAATCCACATCTCTTGTATTAGCAGGAGATGCAAGTGGATTCTTTGCCACTTGCGCCACCTGGGTAGTTTCATTTCAAAAAAAAAGTTCCTGAGGTCTCCTTCTTCCTGGAGGGCGGTTTGTACTGTCATTAAAAGGTTAATGAAAACTTCACATCACTGCCCTTTGCAAAAGCTTCCCCAGAGGCCTTGGTTTAAAGGTGAGTAAGCTCATCTTTTTTACTCTGTTTGAAGGGCTTTCAGTGTATTAAGACAAATAGCAAGTTTGCCCTCATAACCACCAGAATGAAAAAGTGGTTCAGCTATGATTTCATTTATCTTTACCTTTATCTTCTAGCTAAAACAGGTAGTTACACTGATCAATGACTCTTCACATGTGGTATTGAGAATTATCTGCCCCCTGCACTATACTTAAATTTCCCATCTTGGTTTTATTAAATCCACGTCTCTTGTATTAGCAGGAGATGCAAGTGGATTCTTTGCCACTTGCGCCACCTGGGTAGTTTCATTTCAAAAAAAAAGTTCCTGAGGTCTCCTTCTTCCTGGAGGGCAGTTTGTACTGTCATTAAAAGGTTAATGAAAACTTCACATCACTGCCCTTTGCAAAAGCTTCCCCAGAGGCCTTGGTTTAAAGGTGAGTAAGCTCATCTTTTTTACTCTGTTTGAAGGGCTTTCAGTGTATTAAGACAAATAGCAAGTTTGCCCTCATAACCACCAGAATGAAAAAGTGGTTCAGCTATGATTTCATTTATCTTTACCTTTATCTTCTAGCTAAAACAGGTAGTTACACTGATCAATGACTCTTCACATGTGGTATTGAGAATTATCTGCCCCCTGCACTATACTTAAATTTCCCATCTTGGTTTTTCACGTGGGACAAACAAGTTATAAATGCAAATTCCTAGGCTAAATGACTTCTATCAATGAATTCAGCTTCCCTTCTCCAGCCAAATGGAAGACACAACGCCATGATGAATGAGGGAGGCAGCCTTCTAATCCACAGCAATCACAACTTACTGAGGACTGTACAGGCACTTACCTTAGAAGGGATCTATGCCAGGCCTGAGGGGTGCTTTGTGCTTAGCAAAAGCCAAAGCTAATTCAGAACTGTTGTTTGGCCCATACTTTCTGGTCTGGGGAAAGATAAATCCTACCATTTCTGACTCCTTCAGAATAGTCCTAATCCAGAGGACAACTGGACATTGTCCCAAAGGCTGAAGAGCACCATCTGCCAAGCCTGCACAAGTGAAAAAAATCCATTTTGCCAGAACTCTGTCATATCCGACTAGACATCAGCAAACTCCAAGCCTGGATTCTAGGCCCACGAGGACTCTGACCACCTAGAATTTCTTCTGACTTCATCCAATGATGACCCAGTGGCCCCCACGTCTCAAGTCAGCAATGTTTTTTCCAGCTTAGGGCATGGCTCACAGCTTGGTTCGGCAGGTACAGAATCACCTGTCAGTGCAGGAGACTCAAGAGACGGGCGTTCAGTCCCTGGGTCAGGAAGATCCCCTGGAGGAGGGCATGGCAACCCACTCCAGTATCCTTGCCTGAAAAATACCATGGACACAGGAGGCTGGCAAGCTACACGCCACAGGGTCGCAAAGAGTTGGACATGACTGAGCACCTGAACACACACGTAGAGCTTGGCGTTAGATCAGGCTTAAAGTTCCCCAGTAGGACCAAGCCAGCTGGCATAGGGTTGGGAGGAGGAGGTTTAAGAGTCCAGAGGGACAGAAGGTCACCGTCAATCAGTGTACCCACACCTGAGTTTCCCAGCCTGCTCCCGAAGGTCACAGTAATATTATAATAAGCCTTGTTTCTACAGAGGACAGAGAAGGACGTTCTCCAGTGACTTCCAAACAAAAGCAGATGGTTTCTCTGAAAGTATTTCCGTAGTGACACAAAAGCAGGTCTGGGTGGCTTCTAGCTTCTGCTGTCCCTGTGCAGGGAGCCCTGCCTGGTACCTCACCAACAAACTCTCCTCTCAGAGACCTGGCAGCAAGTGATGCTGGCGTGCTGCTCACTTGAGAGACTGGGGAAGAAGGTGGGGGTGTAGGGGGGCCAGGGAAGGGAGCCTTCAAAAGATGAACTCCAAGAGGCTCCATCCACGTCTCGGGGATGACAGTGACAAGGGTAACACACGGTAACAGCGTGCTCTGCAGCCCAGCAGAGGGTGCTGCGCTAGATTCCTGGCCTCACCAGGAAGCTGTCAGTGCAGGGAAGGGCCACTCCCAGCCCAGGGGATGCCAGATGGACAGCTGCCTAGAAAAGAAGGGGTGTGGAACCCTGGGCCCTCCATTCAAAGAGAAATATAGGAACCTCATTTTCATCTGATTAGCTTCACATCAGCATGTCTGAGCCTGGAGTTACAATAGCACAGAAACAAAAGCATTCCCATGCAGAACCCCTCTGGAGCAGAAGGGCTTACAAAGAATATTTGCCCAACAGAATGAGGGCCTTCCTGTGTCCTCCCAGAGAACCTGACCTTTCCTTTCACCCCAACCCTACTTCTGACTGCCCATCCCAACTTAGAAAGCCTTGAACCTTCCGACAATACGAACAGTAACCATTACTTGACCCAAGTTACAAAGGCTGCTCCTTCTCCAGGAACAAGAGGAGATGGCCACTCTTCAAGGAAAAAGGCAGTGAAGCTTCAGCTTCTAAACGGATTATTTTTTTCTTCTGTAAACAAATACATTATTGAAATGATGGCTAAACCCACAGAGGAGAAAAATGTACAGTTTACATTTCAATGCCCAAACTTATTTATATATTTACATAAAAGATACTACCTCGATTAGTCAGTGTCTGCATTTCCACATGTGAACTTCTTTAGTCTTGAATTCTGTATCAGGGAGCTGCAGTGAGAATGGTTTTGAATAAAGGAATAAGCCCTACAAAGCTAGTCTCGAGACAAGACACATGATCCATCCATTTGAAAGTTACTTCTCTCTGACACTAGCCTGGCTGGAACTTGGTCCCTGACACAGATACACAGACACCTATTCCAATTAACACAGCCAGGAAGGAATAGTGAAGGGGAGGAAGTTATATGTCACAAACAACTCAGGACCCCAAGTCAAAATCCTGAACTGGCCCTCAAGACTTCTACTCGACTCACAGGAGCCGGCTTCTCTAACAAACCGTGGTTGTCTCACCGAGGCTGACACCCACTGAACACTCCAGCCAAAGAGAACAGGCAGGGCCGACAGGAGCTGTCCCAGGTCCAAGCACTCCAGAGCACAGCAGAGAAACTCATAACCACTCCCCTGGGTGCCGGCCCTGCCGCCTCTGCTAACAAGCCTGGTACGTCTCTGGTCCCAGTTCCCTAGACTGAGGAATGTTCTCTGCTAAAGAGAAGTTTGTTTATGAAGGCCCCTAATTGGTGCACATTCCTGTTGATATCAGCCCGGAGGAATGTGCCAGCCCATCCCAGGAGGGGATTCAGAGAAACAGGACTATGACACGGAGCGGCCCCCGTTAACTTAGAGAAAGGTTTCAAGGCTTCACTTTTACAGCTTTAGTTTTTAGCTGACTGAGAAGCCACCTCTCCCTGTCCTCTGTCTAGAGAAGCTTCCTACCTGGTGACAGACACATCCTTTGCCCCACTCTGAAGTCTCTAAGTGAACAGAGAAAACACAGATTTACTCTAATAAACCAGAAAGGGAATTTGATCACAAGACAAGACTCCCAGAACTGATAAAAGCCTTGGAAGGCCATCTGGTCTAGCTTCTGCTTTGGGCAGATGGATATGCAAGGCCACACCAGACAGACTGTGGTCTCATTCTTGATACATCAAATGACAGAGACCAGACAGGCTTTCCCAACAGTCCAGCCAGGGTGTCCAGAGCTCCTGGTGACAGGTGGCCTCCACCCCATCACCTGAAGTCAATCACGAGGAGACGAGATTGGCTGCTTGATAACTTGTAAGTCTGAACCCAGCAGCAGCTCGGAAAGTGGTAGCTTCCAATGACCTCCAAAATCAAAGCGCTTTCAGCTTGCCTCTTGGGAAGACGGGAAGAAAGGAGGTGCAAAAATTACATTTGTTGGAAGTATAAATACTCCTGTGTGTCAATTACAAATCAGGCCGCCCCCGCGTGATAGCGGCTCATCCTTCCTATGGGCAACAGGGGTTGTCAATGACCAGCGTGACGTCGATGCCGTAGGCCTCCAGCAGGCCATGAGAAAACTCCGGTCTCCTTGCGGGTCTAAACCCATGCCCCGAGCATGCTCGGCTGTCAGAGTCTTGTCTTGACTGGCAGACACCTCCAACAAAGTCTGAAATATCCGGTTGTTTTGCTCAAGGAAAAACCTGCATTCATAAGACAAGACATGGAAAAGAGAGGCCAGAAAAGATGCAAAAGTTTACCAAGTAAGCCACACGTGGGGAACCAAAACTACACTGTTTTGCTTGCTATACATTTAGATGGTTTCAAAAGTCAGATGAGCCTTTTAGAAGAAGAAAACAGGATAAAAGTGAAAAGAGTTATTCAAGTGCCACTGAGGTCAGCAAAGAACTGGTGTTAAGCCATTCTATGATTAGCAAAGTCTCTGAGTGATGGCCTGACTGCCAGAAATCGACAGGAAGGTTACTAGAGGTTTAAACACAGCTGTAGAGAGAGGCCCCATGAACTGTGTTCCTCTCTTTCTGCTTAGTCCTAAAGGGAAGAGAAAGATTAACAAACAAACAAAGAAAGAAACAAACAGCTGATAATGCAGTTCTGAGGTCAAGACTTAATGTGAGAAACTGAAATCCACCTTCAAAGCCCTGGATGGGTAATTAAAGCCAGTGACAGGAGGTGAGCCTTCCCCATGCAGAGAAGGACTCTTAAAATGACTCTCCAGCCCCTGAGCCAACCACACAAAAAAGGTGGGGCTCAGAGATACTGAGGCAGGCACTGGGCAGTCAGAAGGCAGCCCTTGGGGGCGGGCAGTGATGTAGGAGGGCGAGCGAGGCAGAGGGACCGATATCTCCACAGCTCACCATCATTTGTGTGTAACTGTGTGTTCCTTAGATGGTTTTATGGGACACCTAGAAAATACAGAACAAAGTTCCACTATGGTGGGACTTAAATATAGTTCCTATATGTAACTATATGTAAGTGGAACTTACATATATTTCTACTATATATCACGATAACTTTTTTAAGTAGATAAATTAAGATTTTTAGTTGGAGTTTCAATATCAAACTCTCAAAAATTACTAGAATGAATAGAAAAGTAGGATATAGTAAACTGGAAAAACACTAGGAGCCAACTCAATGTAATTAAGATTTACACAATTTTCACAGAACAGCAGGATACTAATTCTATTCAAGTTCCCACAGACTATAAACCAGGAGACACTGGAACATATCCAGGGACATACAACAAGGCGCAAAAATGTCATGGTCTAAAGGCATTGAAATTGTACAGGCTGTTCTCTTACCACTGTGGAATTATGTTAGAAATCAATACTTTGATGGCTTTGTTTTAATTTGTACAGGGCATATCTGAGTGTCACTGACTTATAATACTATATGAATATATGAGCCGTATTTAGATATGGTCTGATAACGTACAGTCTAGACTTTTCATCTGTATTTCACAGAGCAAGGTGCTCAGTGCCCCAAGCAGCTTTGGGCGGTCAGGAATTTCAGTTTCAACAGACAGAGATTCAAAAGCCTTGAGGAGACTCTCTACTCAGCTCCCAGATACTTTTACATCTCAACAGCAGGTGTGGCATTAGAAAGTACACTTGATCAGAATCAAAGTTCTGCACCTCTGTTGCAACATCAAAAGCCAGTGTTAAATCATGTCCGACTCTCACGATCCCATGAACTATAGCCTGCTAGGCTCCTCTGTCCATGGGATTCTCTAGGCAAGAATACTGGAGTGGGTTGCCATTTTTTCTCCAGGGGAACTACCCAACCCAGGAATTGAACCTAGGTCTCTCACACTGCAGGCAGATGCTCAAAGGCAGAAACAGTTTTAACTGCAAGTGCTACTCCCCATCCCAACAGGAAGCTGGCAGAATTGTTTCTGGTTCAATTACATTTCTGTTCTTATCACCAGGCACTATTAAACACAGCTGCTTATGAATGAAATCAATGCCTTAAAGGTATAGAGGCCACGGTTCTAATCCTGACCACCAACTGCTCTGGGGAAAACAAATGTCATTCAATTCGAGTTAAGTTTTTGATGATCCCATAATATTCCGTACAAGGAAGTGCTCTATTCAAAGGCAGCAATGGATGACAAGCCCCCGCATTCTGAGAGACAGCTTGTATGCAGTGGACATCTGGTGTAAATGACCAATAGGAAGATGACTCCTGGGGCTCCCATCTCTCTTAATAACCTTTCCCTGCTCTTGAACTCCTAACAGCGTGTCAGGGCTCAGGCTGACTGTGGAACCCAGCTCTAAGGGCAACAAAGGGCATCCCTGCACTGCAGCACGAAACCCAGGAGGTGGTTGCTGTTGTTTAGTTGCTAAGTCGTGTCTGACTCTGTGACGCCATGGACTGCAGCCTGCCAGACTCCTCTGTCCATGGGATTTCCCAGGCAAGGACTCTAGAGTGGGTTGCCATTTCCTCCTCCAGGGGACCTTCCAAACCTAGGGATCGAACCTGCATCTCCTGCACTGGCAAGCAGACTCTTTACCATTGAGCCGCCAGGGAAGCCCAACACAGGAGGGATCCAGGCTAAAGCCGCCAAGTGCTAAGGGACCCTCAGGGAGGCCCATGACCACCACCCAGGCTGACTTACAGCACAAAGAGGTCCTCTTCACAAGGGTTATAATCTTCTTCCACCTCCTGGGAATATAACAGCATCTGCCTGTCGGGAAGGAAACGACCATCAGCTTCTGGCGCAGCTACAAGGACCCCCAGGCCCCAGGCTAGGTCACTGGGCGGGCATCTGCATGGGTCACTGCCTCTCAAGGAGGCTGAAAACCCAGAGCAACACCCCCACCCCTGCCCTGGCCAAAGCCAGGGAGAGAAGGGGCAGCACGGGGCTTGGAGTCCAGGGTTGCATCTACCTGGCCCTGGGTAATCCAAGACGAGGGACAGCCTTTCCTAATTGTCATACAATTGGGGTGAAGCCATTTATCCTACCACGGATACCAGCATGCTGCCTCGGGCTTCCCAGATTCTAGAGGCCCTCAGAAAGGAGTCAGCCCAGGCATGCCTGCTGCCCATCAGTATAGGCGGGGGCTTCCTCAACCCCCACTCCCTGCGCAGATGGGCAAAAAATGTGCAGAGGGAATGGGCAGCAGGCAGCGGGGCTGGACCAGAGCCCCTCGGGTGTCTGGACAGGGGAGCCTCACCTCTGCTCGTTGAGCCGCCGGTACTTCTCCCGGTCGGCGCTGTTGATCTTCAGCAGCGGCTGCAGGTGGTCGTGGTGCGTCTTCACGTTCTGGTTGTCCACGTAGACGTCGTAGAGCTCCCGCTTCTCCTCGAAGATCTTCTCCGTGGTGCCTGTGGGAGCTGGGGTTCAGGAGGCGGGGACCCCCCGCAGGGCAGCCCTACAGGGAACCAGGGCCCCTGTGGGGGCGGGGGGTGCCGGGGATGCACGGGCCCCGTACTCACAGGCCACGTAAGACACCTCTACCTCCAGGCTCTCGATGTCGGCCACGTTCACGTAGAAGAAAGGCTTGGACTCGGGCACAGTGCCCCGGATGCCAGGCAGGGAGACGTTGGCCAGGCAGCAGCAGCAGTACACTGGCGGGACAGCGGAAGTGAGGGCGCCCGGGGTCCCCCTCCCAGGCTGCCCCCCTGCCCCCAGGGCTGCCAGCATCACTAAGGTCTCCGTTCAGACACGGGTCAGCCTTTCTCTCAGGAGATCTTGCTTAGGATGTACTGGTGACCTTCCCCCTTCTCAGAACCCTTGCCCACGGCAACCCCTGCCTCTCCTGGTCTCCTCCCCTCTTCTGTCTGCACCCCTCAGCCTCCTCTGTCTTCCTCCTCGTCTGGCTCACAGGGCCAGCATCTTCCATGCTCACACATCCCTCCTGATTCACTCTCTCCACGTGGTGGCAAAGAGCCCGGCCTGTCCCCCAAGGTCCTGATCCAACGAGACCACTGCCTAGTGTCCACCTCGAGAAGGTCACAAAGCAGCACACACATGTAGTGTCCAAGTGGACTCTATCACACCACCCTCCACTTGTTCCTCCTCACGTCCCCGGCTGGTGGCCCTACCATCTTTGTCACCCTAGACTCTTCCACCCTGACCTCTCACAACCCAATCTGACACCAGCCTCTGCCAGCTTTCTCTTTTTATATCTGGAATCCATCCTCTCTGCTTTAATCCAGGCCCTTCTCTCTCTCCAGACTACTCATCTGCCACCTGATCCATCCTCCCTATTGCCGGAGTCCAGATTCTACAATATCAATCCACTGTGGCCCTCCAGGGATTCAAAGCAGTGAGCCCCTGATACAGATCAACCCCTCTGACCTTGGTCAACAATGGAAAAAATGGGGCAGTTTTTGTCACAGGGAGCTTGGGCAGAGTCCCTGACCTTGGCTTCTAGTTACCTCTATAGCATACGACGCCCACCGGAGGGGGAGAAAATATCAAAATGCGCTTTCGAAGTAAGGCAAATTTCCAAAGGATGAAGATTTGTTCACCAAAGAACTTAATGAACTGGGACATGCAGCCAGCTGGGTGTGTGATCTGAAAAATTAACAGAGGTGGGTGAGGAATAACTTGTTAGAAATACTGTGAAAAATATGCAATATAAGTGTGTGCTAACTACCCCTCCCCACCAAAAATAACCCAAGGTATAACTAAACAGATACACTGGTATTTTTCACTTTGAAAGTCTTATCTTTAAACCAGAATTCTATCATTCAGCAGCTCCCCAGATGCACCGAAGTGAAAGTTTAGGATCATTAACTACTTCATCTGGGGAAGCGGTACAGAGGAAGAGAAGCTGGATTGTAATATTTGAGTCCGGGATGATGCACACCTTAGTGGGACCATTCAGCTCCCAAAGTGACTAAGCACAGGGAGGAAGGAAAGGAACCAACTGTCCTAGGTGACATCTCAAATACACAGGGAACCGGATCCCGTGGGAGGTGACATCTGGGATTACAGGTTACCCCACTGGCACAAGGATTCCCAGCACCTAACCCCACTTCAGCACCTAACCCCAACCTCCTGCACCTAAACCCACCCTCCTGCACCTAACTCCACCCCCTGCACCTAACCTCACCCTCTGCACTTAACTCCACCCCCTGCACCTAACTCCACCCCCTGCACCTAACTCCACCCCCCATACCTAACTCCACCCTCTGAACCTAACCCCATCCCCTGCACCTAACTCCACCCCTTGCACCTAACTCCACCCCTTGCACCTAACCCCACCCTCGTACCTAACCCCACCTTCTGCACCTAATTCCACCCTCTGCACCTAATTCCACCCCCTGCACATAACCCCAGCCCCCTGTGCCTAACCCCATTCTCTGCACCTAATTCCACCCTCTGCACCTAATTCCACCCCCTGCACATAACCCCACCCCCAAAACTAACTCCACCCCCTTGTCCCAACCCCACTCCCGTCTCCTCTCAGTGCCAGATGCCAAGGCCTCTCAACTCTGAGGGTCACCTCCCCAAGTGGGCAGAGGAGCCAAGATATATTCCAGGAGCAACTGCATGAGCTCTGTCTGACCCAGGGGAAGTCGGAGGCCAGGGTTCCGCTCTGCCCTTTACCGACAGGGAGACCTCAGGAAAGCCAGCCCACGTTTCTGGTTCACTTTCTTTACCTGTAAAATGGGGATATACCATCACATCCCTCATGTGGCTAGAAGGACCACTTGAGAAAAATCGTGTGCAACACTTGGCACATGGGAAAGCCACATGACACACCTGTCACTGACAAGACGCCAGGTTTCAAGCCAAGTGCTTTATGAATGTTTTGGAAGGTCACTTCCAGGACAAAGTGCGTAGTTTACAAGCCAGTGGAAGCAGCAGGCACACAAGCACTTAAACACCAGCCTGATGAGAGCTGTGATGAAAGAGGGGCAGAGGGCTGCAGGAGGGCGCACAGAGGCCCTGAGGTAGGAGAGCAGGCTGCTTTCTGGGAACCACAAGTAGCTGGGGGACTGGGCAGGGCCTGTGCCAGGGCCAAACGGGCAGCAGCCCAGCGAGGGGACCTTCTCTCTGCTGAGACGCGGCCCTAGGCTGCACCCGACTGCACGATACAACAGACTTCTGTGCTTTCACCTCAGCAATCTCCCTTCTCTGGCCTTGGAGCTTTTACAGAGACCCTTCTTTCCTGGACCTGCACAGCTCCTACTTTTAGGGTTCCCTCCGACTTCTCATGCCAGGTGCCCCATCCTCTTCTTACTCCCTAACTGTTGCTGGTAGGTCCCTCGGAGTCACACTTCTTCCTTCACCCCGTGTTAATAACCTACATCACACCCATCCATGTTTTTTCCCCATGTTCATATATGTATGTGGACATGGACACACATATGTATGTGGATACATATATGTATATGCGTTCATGTATGTATATGGATATATCTACATGTTTGTACATACCTAAGGCAGTGATCATTTTACAGAAGTGATAACATCATATACGGTTTTCAGCTCTTTGCTACTCTCTCAATATACTTTCCAGTAGAGCAGCCCTCGTCAACTAGCTATGCTCTAATTCATTATTCCAAATGGCTGTGTAATATACGGAGTGTTCTATTTGTCTGCCACTCTGAATAATATTGAATTAAACATGCTCATATAGACATCATGACATGCCGTGGTTTACAGAGAGAAGACAGATCCTAAGCAGTGGGACTGTCAGATCAAAGGGTGCAATATTTTGAATTTTAAGAAAGCACTAACAAATTGTTTTTTTAAAGAAGACTGTTCACATTTGTACCTGTAACCTATTAGTACCCTTTTCCCAGGATCTCCCAGGGTTTAACATGTCTGCTAATGAGCTGCCCACAATAAGGCAAAAAACAGGCGAGTTCACTTTTTCTCCCTCTGGTCCCCTTCTTGGCATCTTGGGAAGAGGAATATAGGGCACCCGGGTCAGATGCTGGTCACCTCCCTGAGGGTTTGGAGACAGCCTTGAACGCAGAAGGAAAAAGGGGGTCAGAGTTAGGAGTAAAGAGAAAGAAAGTAGGTTTTCATCAATACAGGCCCAGAACTGCCCTAATGATCCTCTGCCAGCTTCTTAGTTCTTGCCTCACAGCACATGCCTGGGGAAATCTTCAAACTACATTTCCCAGACTCTCATGCCCGTGACTACCTGCTAGGGTCTACCAATGGGGGCCAGTGACTGGAGACTGGAGGGCAAGAGGAAGCTTCTAGCTTCAGGGTCCAGCTTCCGCTGGTATTTCTCCAGGGGCAGAGGACACCTCCATTCTAGACCCCAGCTATTTCTGGCATCCTTGGCCCTAGGCAAGCCCTGCCCACATCATGCCCAGGTGCACGGTGCCTCCCTAGGGTCTGAGAACCACCTCCGCAGAGCCCCTCCTCTGAGCTCCTGCAATTCAGATGCCACTTCCTGTCACTTTCCCCTCTTTCTTACTCCAGCCCCGGGAATACATGGCAGGAAGCCTCAAAAAGCCCAGGTACACCACCAGCCCCTCCCCACTCATTGGTTATCTACTGCCTATCTATGCAATCCTCTCTTCCTCTTGAGAAACTTGCTTTTAACCACCAGAATATGGCAACACTACAGTGCTGTGACTTCCACAATTAATACAACGGATTGTGAGTTCCACCTTGCCAGCAGACTTTTTCACGGCTTGGCTTTGATGAAGGAAGCCATCATGTTGGAGAGACCCAACGTGTTTGTTTATTGCCGTAGGCACTAAACAGTCAGCAAGGCTCTCAGTCCAACAGCCCTCAAGGAGCTCAGTCCTCCCAACCACCATGTGAACTCACAAGTGGATATTCCCCCAGTCGAGCTGTCAGATAAGCCCCCAGTCATGAGGGACACCTTGACTGCAGTCTTGCAGAGGGCCCAGCAAAGCCTGGATCCCCGACCCATGGAAACTGAGAGATGTGGCTCAGCTGGTAAAGAATCCGCCTGCGATGTGGGAGACCTGGGTTCGATCCCTGGGTTGGGAAGATCCCCCAGAGAAGGGAAAGGCTGCCCACTCCAGTATTCTGGCTTCGAGAATAGACTGTATAGTCCATGGGGTCACAAAGAATTGGGCATGACTGAGCAACTTTCACTGTTTTAAACCATTAATTTGAGGGCAACTTGTGATGCAGCAACAGATAACTAATATAGGGTGGTAGCCACTGGCTGTGTTTCTAGTGTTTAGGTTATTTTGTTACCTCTCTGTGACTTTGGTTTTCCAATTCCTGTATTACCGATTCTCTGTATTGAATCAGTCTAAAATACCTGGCACAGTTTGTGTTTTCCTATCAAGACCCTAACTGGTACTTATTCAGGTTCAGATTCCATAGTAGCCCACTCCAGTATTCTGGCTTCGAGAATAGACTGTATAGTCCATGGGGTCACAAAGAATTGGGCATGACTGAGCAACTTTCACTGTTTTAAACCATTAATTTGAGGGCAACTTGTGATGCAGCAACAGATAACTAATATAGGGTGGTAGCCACTGGCTGTGTTTCTAGTGTTTAGGTTATTTTGTTACCTCTCTGTGACTTTGGTTTTCCAATTCCTGTATTACCGATTCTCTGTATTGAATCAGTCTAAAATACCTGGCACAGTTTGTGTTTTCCTATCAAGACCCTAACTGGTACTTATTCAGGTTCAGATTCCATAGTCTAACAGTTAAGGTTCTTTCCAATCTGATTGCAACCTATTTTTCCACTTTTTACTCCTGGCCAGATGACACTGATATTTGTCACAGTCAAACCAGTCTTCTCACACCCATGAACTCGCCCTGTGATTTCTCATGCACATCCCCACAAGGCAATGGAGTGCGAGGACTAAGCATTGGCCTTGGCACCAGGCCTGTGTTAATATCCTGGCTCTATCTCCTACCAGTTGTAAGGCCTTAAGCAAGTCACTGAACCCTTAAAAACCTCAGTTGGTTTATCTAGGGGAGGGGCTCTTTGTACCCTCCCAACACCTACTGCTTGCTTGGGTCTTCTGTTAATAGTAAGTAAACATATTCTAGTAAAAAGTAATTCAGAAAAAATACACAGTAAAGTAATATCAAAAGTATGGCAACTAAGAAATATCTTAATTGTTGAAACGCTTCACTTTTAGTACAAATGTCTGCCTTTAAAGCTGAAGCAATCACGAGAATCAGATCCCCGCGTCGCCCCCAGGAGTCCACCACAACCGAGCCCTCCACATGGCTCTGCACCGCTATTATGGAAGTATTAGAAAGCAGGTTAAGACACCTTGCCTTATATTTTAAATAAGAACCAAATGCTGAGGTTACAATCCTATTCTGTCAAAAGCAGACTTTGGGTGTTAATCCAAGACACAAATTTTCTTATTCATGAAAACAACAATCAGCAACTACTGTCCCCAGACCCAAGCCCGGGACTGCGTGAGACTTTGGCTGACCTACCTTCATCTCGGGGTACATGTATCGGTGGATGGAAGGAAGCCAGTAGACGGGGGGCAGGCTGCCACCTCTGCCCGGACCGGCGTGGAGCACCCCCTTCTTGTCCTCATAGAAGGCAGCCAGGTGAGAGTAATGACCCGGCGTCTCCAGCTGGTGTCTGCACAAGACACGCGCACAGTGAGAACAGCTCAGACCGAAGCCTTGCCACTCACCCCCGGCCCCAGGGGCAGCGATAACTTGGGGTGGGAGAGGGCAAAAGCCTGGATAAACAAAAAGCCTCCCTTCCAGAGGTTGCCTAGGACACTTCCTTCCATGTTACAAGTTCCTTAGCAAAAGCTCTAAGACAGGCTCTGAAACCTCCTGACGTGCTGTGGACTCAAGCTCCTTCTCATGGGAAACAGGAGGAATTAACAGGCTATTAACTAATATTCATTGTTTTGGAGCAAAGGATGCTTCCCAGAGAATGGCTATTGGTGATGAGAAGAGGAAACTTGAAAGACCACAGATTCCCTGCTTCAAAGCAAGTTCGTCTTTGTTTAGAAAGCAACTTTGTTTCCTTGCTTTGCTGTCGTGAAAGAAATAAGAAGCAGCATAGGCTTCAACATCTCACATAATGGAAAACAACTATGGGAGGTCATGAAGGGCTTATGTTTGAACGAAGTAATAAAGAGCACAGGACCTTTTCTCCCCCAACCCCATCCTGCACAGGCGGCCAACTTGGCTGTGGGTAATTCTGTCAACTGATCCCGAAGCAAGAAAGCTACTTTAAGGCCCTGGACCATTTGGTTAATGGAGAATCCAATCCTGCCTTTGGGTCAAGCACAGGAGGACCACGGGTCCCGTTTTGGCACTATGTTTACTGAAAGTGCAATAGAGGCTGAATTTAAAATGTGGTCATAATCGAGGATGACTGGTGTCTTTTTTATTTTTTTGGCCACACTGCGCTGCATGCGGGATCTTAGTGCCCCAACCAGGGATCAAACCTGTGCCTCCATCAGTGGAGGTGTGGCATCTCAGCGCCTGGACCACCAGCGAAGTCCCAACTAGTATCTTTGTAAAAGGGGAAATCTGGATGCACAGACACACACAAGAACACCAATGTGCAAGTGAAGGGTTGGAGTGATAAGTCTGCAAGCCAGGAACAGCCAGGACTGTTGGAAGCCAGGAGAGGAGCAACCACCAGCTTCTCTCTCAGAGCCCTGGGAAGAAACCAAGCCTGCTGACGCCTTGATTTGAGACTTCCAGCTTCCAGTACTGGAGTCTATACCTTTCTATTGTTCTCAGTCATCACCTAGTTTGTTACAGCAGCCTTCGGACACGAACAGAAGGAAAAATTAAAATAAAAAAACAATTAAAACTTTTTTAGTCCATTTAAATTACCTTAGAACTGTACAATTTCCATCATACTACAATGAAAGAGAATCAAAATAGAGCTTTACGGAGCCAGGGGAGGCTTCCCTAATTATAGCTGGCCCTGGCACAATGATGACTGGAGGGCAATGCCCCCAGCCTGTTGCTGCTGGCTTTGCCCAAACGCCGTCACGCAATGCTCAGATTCAAGATCTGCACTGTCCACCAGGTACCCTGCTGCGCCCCACCCATCCCTGCTCCAGAGGGACCAAGGCTTCTGACATCAAGGCTACAGCTGCCACTTTGTCACTGTGAGAGCTCAGTGACATTACTGAAGTTTCCAAAGCCTGCTTTTCTTCCCGCAGATAGCAGCTCCACAGCAATATTATTGTGAGGTGCAAATGGAGCCAAGTAGAAAAAGTGCCTAGGGCTGTGGTGATATATTTCAGCTTCTTAAAGGAGATCAGCCCTGGGATTTCTTTGGAAGGAATGATGCTAAAGCTGAAACTCCAGTACTGTGGCCACCTCATGCCAAGAGTTGACTCATTGGAAAAGACTCTGATGCTGGGAGGGATTGGGGGCAGGAGGAGAAGGGGACGACGGAGGATGGGATGGCTGGATGGCATCACTGACTTGATGAACATGAGTCTAAGTGAACTCCGGGAGATGGTGATGGACAGGGAGACCTGACGTGCTGCGATTCATGGGGTCGTAAAGAGTCGGACACGACTGAGCGACTGAACTGAACTGAATAGAACACCTGGCGGGCTTCCCAGGTGGCTCAGTGGTAAAGACTCCGCCTGCCAATGCAGGAGATGTGGGTTTGATTCTTGGGTAGGAAGATGCCCTAGAGGAGGAAATGGCAACCAACTCCACTATTCTTGCCTCGGAAATCCTGCGGACAGAGGAGCCTGGTGGGCTATTGTCCACAGGGTTGCAAAGAGTCAGACATGACTGAGGGACTGAGCACAGCACAGAAAAAAACTAGCTTCCTTGCTCCTCAGCATATGGGCAGAGTCTAGCCAGGCGCACAGGGAAGGCTTGGAAACAGTGGGGAAACGGGAAGATTCAGGGCAAGCCCTGGAAGAGACCTTTAGGCAAATTTACATTTTAAAAAAAAAAAAAAAAAAAAAAAAAAAAATCAAGTACAAATCATCAAAAATTCATTACTAAAATAAACTCCTATCTGAGTGACAGCTCTCAACTTGGGAGGTTCCTACACTAAAGTGCACAAAGAAGCAGTTGTGTGATGTAATAATAAATGACTCTGAGGGTGTGTGTGCTTACAATCATTTCTGGTTTTCTTTTATTGTGCTGCACAGCATGTCAGATCTAGTTCCCCGGCCAGGGATCAAACCCACAGCTCCTGCATTGGAAGTATGGAATCTTAACCACTGGGCCACCAGGGAAGTCTCTATAATCCAGTCTAGAGGGGAAATCCATGAGGGCCAAGCCGGGTCCAGCTATTCTGAGAAGATGGCAGACTTTAGACACCCTTCAAGGATATGTCAAAGAGACAAAAGCTTGATTACTACAAAATAGCATGTAGACAATTAAGTTCAAGGGTATTTTTATTAGGACCTAATTTCCTTAAAAGGAACAGTGGGAAGCAGTTTATTGTATTTTTAATCCTATTATCTTGGCTATATTTTCTAGGCTCATTGTTTGCTGATTTGCTTCTCAATTAACAGTCTTACCTGTTTGACTCCATTAAACTCTATACTTAACCCAAGAGTCTAAAGAGTCTATAATCTCACCACGAAGTTAGAATCTCTTACACTAAAAGGTAGCTTCAGAATCCTGTCCTCTGACAGCCTAAGATGCCGCTGGCTGATGGAACAGAATGAAGCAATGACATGGCGTGTGGAAACGGACACAGTCATAAATATAAATTGGCAGTTCCCGGATACGTGTTAAACAGCCGTTTTATGAAGGCCTCAAAACACAATATAGATTTTGCCATGAGCAAGAATGACACCAAACCGCAACACCAAGATAAACCAAGAAGTACTGAAACAAGCCTGAGAGTTTAGAAGATAAGCTGGGTTTCACAGATGATTCAGGAGGGTGATCTGTACGATGCAGAGAAGCAGCAGCGCAGGCCAAGTGGCATGGGAACTGCCCACGAGACAGGACGACACGAAAACGAGAGTAACCGGCAGAGTCTGTGCTGCTGATCTGAGCCGTGGTTCTGGGCCACATCAAGGGTTCTCCTCGAGAACCAGAGACACTGGGTTGCTGCTTAAGCCCACAGCCCCTTCACTAATATGGCATAAGCTGCCCAGCCACACCGACACTCACTGCGACTCACCCTGCCTTCCCCCAGCACACCGGGCCATCACCGCCCAGGGTAGGCATCAGGGATGCCTCCGCACAGCAGTGACACTTCACTCCTGACTCTCATGACCGGTCTGAACCACTCTGTCTTCTGGCCTTGCAAGTACAGAAAAACAGGCATTCCCGTTCATCGCTGGTGCAGTACGATCTTTCTGAAAGGTCACTTGAAATTTGTGTAAAAACTGCATACCTTGGATGTGCCCTCCAACCCAATGATTCCATTTCCAGGATCAAAGCCCAAAGATCTGTATGTGGATACGAACAATCATTTATTCGTAAGGATATTCATGTTCATGGGGGCGAAAAATAAGAACAACCTAAAAGCCCCAAGACAGTAGAGCAGGGACTTCCCTGGTGGTCCAGGGGTTAAGACTTTACCTTCCAGAGCAGAAGGTGTGGGCTCGATCCCTGGTCGCGGAACTCAGATCCCACATGACTCCCAGAAAACCAAAACATAAAAGAGAATATTGTAACAAATTCAATAAAGACTATAAAAATGGTCCACATCAAAAAAAAAAAATCTTAAAAATAAAACAGTGAAACAGTTAAATTGTGATACATCTATACACTGAAATGCTTGTGTGCTGTGCTCTGCCGCTTCAGTTGTGTCCAGCTCTTCGTGACCCCGTGGACCGTAGCCCACCAGGCTCCTCTGTCCATGGGATTCTCCAGGCAAGAATACTGGAGTGGGTTGCCATTTCCTTCTCCAGGGGATCTTCCCCAAATACTTGGAAACCACCAGAATGATGATAAAGACTATTATTCATGATACATTAAAAGGTTAAATATCTTTTAGTTAGAAAATTTAGACACTGAGTGACCTCAATGTTCTTTTTTAAAAAAATTAATGTGTATGTACATATTTACACATGGGAAAAAGACCAGGAGGATATAAATGTTAACAGCAGATAGGTCTGGCTGGTGGGATCATGTTCGTTTTTAACCCGTTAGCCCTTGCCCGTTTTTCAGTTTTCTGTAATACCTATGTTAATATTGTATTTAGTCTTTTTAAATTTTTCAATATGGAAAATATCAAACATACACAAAAAGTAGAAAGAAGAGAATAACAGACCCCATTATCCACCACTTAGTTTCAACAACAGTCAATATTTCATCAATATGGTTGTTACAGCTATACTTTATCCTCCCCAATGCCCATCATTCTTTTTCCTGAAATGTTTTAAAGCAGATCCCTTTTAACATTTTACTCATAAATACATCAGTATGCATCTCTAACTAATAAAATCTTTTTAAAAAATAATGTCACTACCATGCCATTATCTCACCCAACAAAATAATAATGCTTTTAATACAAACTAATACGCAGTCCACTTTCAAATTTTATCAACTGTCCCCTAAATGTTATTTTATAGTTGGTAGATCCTATCATGATCTAAGTAAGATCAAAAATGTGGTTATGTATTTAAGTCCTTTTTATTTTATAACATGTCCTCTTCATTTTTCCAACTAATCCTTTACAATTATAAAATAGTTCTCCAATATCTTCTGATTAATAACAAAGAATCATAGAAAAGACGAGGGAGATAGAAAAGTCAAGAGTTGTGGATGAAATACTAACAAAAAAAAGGTTAAGATATCATACGTAAAATTAAGTATAAAACATAGATTGAGTATTTTAGAAAATCAAGTCTAGTTAATTCTTCTAGAAGTCATTGCCACAACCGTGATTATCCCTGGCTACACTTCATTTATCACCATGCTTTCTCTTCTCATATGCTCTCATGCAAGTCCTTCTCTTGTGTTACCTCAGCTTTCTTTAATCATCAAGCTGGAAAACCTTTCTAGTTATGATTCAAAATCTATAAGCCATATAAAAGTGAAGAAAAAAAGAAAATGAAGAAAAATCTGCACAACAAACAAAAAGGAATGTTTAAAGACAAATGACAGCAGCTTCCCTGGTGGCTCAGTGATAAGGACTCCGCCGGTCAGTGCAGGAGACATGGGTGTCATCCCTGATCTGGGAAGATCCTACACACCACGCAGCACCAAAGCCCGTGCGCCACAGACATGGAGCCTGTGCCCTGGAGCCCAGGAGCTGCCACTGCTGGAGCCGCCCGCCCTATAAGCCTGTTCTCTGCAACAAGAGAAGACCCTGCAGTGAGGAGCCTGCACACCCAGCGAGCCAGCAACCCCACTCTCAGCAGCTAGAGAAAAGCCCTGGCGGCAGCCGAGACCGAGCGCAACCTAAATAAGCGAATGAAAAAGTAGAAAAATGTTTCCCATTTATATCACCAAGAACAACATCTCCATCCGACACAAAGAACTGGAAATTAATAAGAAAAGACCAATGACCAAAAAATAATGTGGCCAAGGCCTGGAACAGTTCATGGAAAAAGAAATGTAAATGGCTCAAGCACATAAAAGGGGCTTGTCCTCACTCCTAAGAAAAATGTAAATTTATGATGTGTTTTATGGACTTCCCCGGTGGCTCAGACAGCAAGGAATCTGCCTGCGATGCAAGAGATGTGGGTTTGATCACTGGTCCAGGAAGATCCCCTGGAGAAGGGAATGGCAACCCACTCCACTACTCTTGCTTAGGAAATCCCATGGACAGAGAGGAGCCTGGTGGGCTACAGTCCATGGGGTCACAGAAGAGTCAAACATGACTTAGAGAACAGCAACAACTATGCTTTATGCATCAGAATGCCCCAAATCCAAAAGCTCTATTTTAGTGTGGGCAATGCTGTTAGCAAACAGTATTCTCCTGTGTTACTGCTGGGCATGTGGAATGGTACAATCTCTGTGTAAAGCAATTTGAAAGTATCTATTAAAATTAGAAATACATATGCTTTTTGAATCACCAGTTTCATTTCTAGAAACTTAATGTACACATATACTGCTCGTGTGTGAAGTGATACTGGCTCATAGGCATCCGGTGCAGCAGCACCACAGCAAAAGACTGCAAACAGCCAAATGTCTATCAGTAAGAGTGAGCGCCGAAGAACTGACGCTTTTGAACTGTGGTGCTGGAGAAGACTCTTGAGAGTTCCTTGGACTGCAAGGAGAACAAACCAGTCACTCCTAAAGGAGATCAGTCCTGAATATTCATTGGAAGGACTGATGCCGAAGCACCAATACTTTGGCCACCTGACGCGAAGAACTGACTCGTTGGAAAAGACCCTGATGCTGGGAAAGATTGAAGGCAGGTGGAGAAGGGGTCAACAGAGGATAAGATGGTTGGATGACATCCCTGACTCGATGGACATGAGTTTGAGCAAGCTCTGGGAGTTGGTGATGGACAGGGAGCGCCTGGCGTGCAGCAGTGCATGGTGTCGCAAAGAGTCGGACATGACTGAGCGACTCAACTAAAGAGACCTGATAAAGCAAGCATGGTTCTCTTGTTACATAACTGTGAGAAACAGTGAAGAAGGTCTCTGTGTGTGAATATGAAAAGATCTCCCAGATATACTGTTGAATGAACAAGGCAAGGTGCAGAAAACATGTATAGGATGCTATCTTTTGTATGAAATGGGGAAAATAAGAACGTACATTTGTATTTGTACATGCACAAACACAGGCTTAGGAAAAATGCAGGGAGATGAGCAGTGATGACCGGGATTACTGGATGATGTGGGAACTCGGTGAACACTTTGCTTTTTAATGCCAGGAGTTGATACTGCCACTCTCTTCTTCCCTTAGTAATAGAACCTTTCAAATTGTAGCTGGTCACACAACCAGCCAGTTAAATACCCCATTTCCTAGACTGTCTTGCTGCTAGGTGGGGCTAGTAACTAAAACCTGGACAGTGAAATATGGGCAGAAGTTATGTGTTCAGTTTCTAGGATTTCCGCGTTGTTCCCCCTCTGGCAGCCTGGCACACGACCTGCTAATGGTGAATCAGTTTTTACCATGCGGGCGAGGACAATATTCTAGGAGATAGCAGGATACAAAAGAGAAAGACCTGGGTCCCGAAATGACCCAGTGGCACAAAGCCTACCACACCAGACTACTTCCCTCTCTCTGGGATTATCATGCCAGAAAAGCTGTACTTCTGTCTCCAAACCTGTCACTGTATTTTGGGTCTTTTTTTTTTTTAAAGCAACTTAGCCTGGACTCAAGCTAAAGTAGAAAATGATATTTAGATATGAGTTTCCATGATTAACAATCATGCATTGGCTTAGCAGCTGGCAAGGGAAAATGGTAAGAAAATAAACATTGCAGACTGACAAGCTGGTAATCCTTATTATTACTGCGGCAAAAATCTTTGCTAGAACGTCAATAGCTTATAAGACAAGTCACGTGTCATCTGAACTCGTGCCTTTAGGGCAAACAGTGAGAAACAGAGTACTGACAACTCCTTGATGTTTTTAATGAGCTACTACAAGAGTTAAGATGAAAATAAGCAAGAACTGGTCAGCGTGCAAGCAGAAATAAGTATAGCATAAGGGTGTACATTCTGAGTTCCACAATATGAATTAGTTAAGACTCAAAGTATTTGGGACCCAGTGCAACTGGAAAAACCAATTTCTCTGTACCCAAAAAGCAGGAGGTAAGAATTTCTCTCAAAGCCTCCAAGAAATTCTCCAGTTAAGTATTCTCTGCCAGACATTAGCATCAGTTCATTTATAAAGATCAGATTTAGGCTACAGTCTCAAGACCGTTGGCATTAAAATGAGGCAAGGATGGGTTGGCCACAAGCAAAGATCAGTAACTACTCCACAGTCCACTGACTTAAAAGCTCAGACCCAGAAGAGATGTTTGGCAGTGGGTATTTTTACCTGGAACTGCCTAGAAGCAAACAGACCACAAGCCTGCTGAGTTCTGAAGGGTCTGGACTGCCGCATGCTTGGCCTTATATAAGCCTGGGATTCTTCCAGTCCCTTAAAGAAATCACTAGACTTCCAGACCTACACCCGCAGGAAGCATGTTCTTAAGCTATGCAGCTTTCTCCAAAGTTCTCCACAGCTTGATTTAAAAGCAATTACAGTGGGAAACAGATAAAGAATCCCCTAGAAGGCAAAGAAGGGAGCCATGGAAGAAAATGGACAAGGGGATTCTAGTGAGCAGAGCCAACGTGTAGCCAGGAGCTCCTGCTCTGTGACTACAGGATGTCTCTGCCATCCCTGCTGGGCGGAATTCCATTATCGTTATGAACGACCGTCCGTATTTCTCATTCTTCTTTTTCAAACAGGAGTTTGAATATGGCTCCTACTCTATCTTCTGTGTTGCATTTGGGAGGTGGGGGGTGGAGGACTTGACTGCTCTTTCATGGCTTTTAGTAATAAGAGGAACCATGTCCTGAGTGCCTCATATCACACAGAAACCTTTGATTTTAGATGCCAGCATTAACTGGATGAGACTCTGATGTCTTGGGATGGGAGGAATGTGCTCTGTGCAGGGAAGAAGAGTACACACAGATACTGGGGTTGCCGGGGGCTGCTAAAATTTCCCCTAAAACCATTCTTTCTCCTATACAGAAAAGGAGCCCCCAGTTTTAATGGGTCACAAGGCCACTCAATTAGAGACGACCCTCCCCGGTGTCCTTGGCTGTCAGCTGTGTCTCTGTGATTGGAGACTTGACCTAGGTTATGAGAAGTTATATGTGGAATTTCTGGCTTTCCCCTCCGACCTGTGGGCTGCAACGCAGACCTCGAGGGGGTGAGCAGCTCTGAACAGGTGAGAAGGATACCTGAGAACACAAAGCCTCTCCTAGGAGCTGGCAGAACAATCAGAGAAGCAGTGTGGGCCCCGAATGATTGTGGGAAGAGCAGGCTGCCCACCCTGGCCACCTGCCTACTTCTAGACCATTCCATGCAGAAGAATCCTCTGTCTTACTGGAACCAGTATATTTCAGGGCCTCTGTTACCACCATTTAGCCAGGACTCTAACATAATACTTCCTTATAATTTTGGGCTTTTGAACCATGAGAATGTATTGCCTCCTTGGGAAATTAATTTTTCAAAAGGAGTAATAAATTTTTAAAAGTGTCAAGATCCCAGTAAAAATGTTCTTCTCCTCAGTATTACTTCTGAGACACAAAACTGAGGAAATATTTCAAATACAGAAAAATATATATCACAGCTCCAAAATGCAGAGGAGCAGTTAAAAAAAATGAGAAGCCAACTGCTCAACCACAGGGAATAATGGAGTAGATTAATGGGACAGCTCTAACATTCGACAGCTATTAAAATAATCATCAGGGACTTCCCTGGTGGCCCAGTCATTATGAATCCGCCAGTCAATGCAGGGGACACGGGTTCGAGCCCTGCTCCGGGAAGATCCCACATGCCGTGGAGCAACTAAGCCTGTGTCTCACAACTACAGAGCCTGTGCGCCACAGCTTCTGAGCCCACAAGCCACAGCGACTAAAACCCTCACCCCCGAGAGCCTGTGCTCCTCGACAAGAGAAGGCCCTGCGTGAGAAGTCCGGGCACCACATCCAGAGCAGCCCCTGCTCGCTGCGACGCGAGAAAGCCCACGCGCGGCACAGGAGACCCAGTGCAGCCAAAGGCGGAGAAATGATTTTTTAAACCATCAAAATGAAAAATATGTATGACAACAGCAAGAAAACCTGAGCATAACTGGTGTTCCTGAAGAAGAAGGAAAAACACAGAGGAAAAGTTGAGTATTTCATGGTAGAAGAAAAAGTTCCTGAAATTAAACGTCATGTCTCTAGATCAAAAAGGAAGAACTATTCCAGAAAAAAAAAAAAAAGTTCAGAAACATCACAGATAAAGAATCTATAGGGACCTAGACAAAAGAGACTTTTCTGAAGCAAACAATATCAGGAGACAGCAAAGCAATAGTTACAGCATCCTGAGAAGAAAAAAGAAAAGATAAAAGAATCCTAAACCCAGTGAAGAGTAAAGGGGAAAGACCAACACCATCAAGCATGCAAGATTTCAGAGAAGGCACCATTATGACAAAAAAAAAGTGCTTGATGGCAAAACCCAACCAACCAAGAAACATATCAGGAGCTCAGCAAGCCACAGTTAAGCCCTGGATGTGGTTGTAAACGTATAAATGAGGCTTAAGAGTCATGGGAATTATGATTATAGAACTAAATGTAATAAACCTACCAATATATAAAGTTAAGAAAGGCAGTAGGGGAGGAGTTCTGGGAAAAGGATAAGATAACTGACTGTCTACACCTCAAACAACCTAAAAGCACCGATGCCCCCTACACAGATTTGTACACTTCATTGTATATATGCCATTTCTCGATAAGAATAACACTGTAGCTTCACGTTTTTCAGAGTCTTTTGTCTTAACTTGGGAGGAATATTCCAAGAAATAATACATCTTACTGTGAAAGAAATATTCACTTCAAGTTTGACAGTTTCTTCAATTTCACTTACTCTTTTCCTCTGATATATACAAAAACATTAAACCAATCCTGCTTTTGGAAAATTATGTTTTTTAGAATGACATTCACTGAATATTGACAATGGATATCTCATCTGACTGAGTGCTAAGATTGAGAGAGTTTTTAAAATTCATTTGTACTTTTAACTAATTTTTATAAAATAAACATTTTCCCCACAAAATACATTTCATATTCTTTCAAAGATGATGATCAAGAAAGACAGTTATGTCAAATATTAAAATAATGATATATTTTAAAAGGATAGGATGTAAAAGTATGTAGAGTGCATGGTGCCAAGTATATAAATAATTGTTTAAAGTATACACACACACACACACACACACACACACACACGCATACCAGAAAAGAGGCAGATGTGCTAACATTTTAACAATGCTTCAGGGATTAGTGATAGATTTTCCCCCCAAAATTTGAAATAAAATTAGGTTACTCACATGATGGGAAAAATATGAAATATTAACATTTTGCAGCTTCTTTTAAAAATTCCCTTCCTATTAATCCCCTCCTATGATAAAAATTACTCCAAATAATAAATGATGAGGTCTTAAAAGAGTTGAGGGTGGGAGTTGGAAGGCAGGTTTGAGAGAGAGGAGACATATGTATACCTATGGCTGATTCATGCTGATGTATGGCAAAAACTAACACAATATTGCACACAATTATCTTTTGATTAAAAAAATATTTTTAAGTTGAAAGTCTATTTGCCTGGGACAAAGAGGTCATAACTATGGTTGAGGGGAAGCAAAGATCACTGTACATGTCAACAAATTGATTAAACAAAACTGATGATGGTGTTAAAATAAACTGAAATCAAAATCGACCCCGGCTTTCAATCGAGTATGAAGGATCAGAACGGAGGACGCAGGCTGAAACACGAAGACCACCGCCGGAAGCGAGAAACGTGGCCTCTGAAATTCCCGGAGAGGCACCTACTGCTCTGATTGATGCACGACCTTTAACCCCGAGGGCTCATCACCATTATCGCCAGCCCGCCGCCTCCCACTCCTGTCTGTGGGCCACGCACCGAACTTGGTTCTCCAGGAAGTGCATGTGCCGGTATAGCAAGGTGTAGGATGGAGACAGGATGCCCACGGACTTCATCCGGGCGCCACGCTCCAGCTCGCTTTCCACCGGCATGTTGGCGAAGCAGGCCAGGCCGAAGAAGGGCCCCTTCCGGAAATAGCTAAAAGAGACCCAATATACAGCATAGCTCAAAATCAGAAATTTTGTTTTTCCCCCTTGAGAAGAATGCTAAGACACTTCAGTCGTATCCAACTCTGCGACCCCATGGACTGTAGCCTGCCAGGCTCCTGTGTCCGTGAGGATTCTCCAGGCAAGGATACTGGAGTGGGTTGCATGCCCTCCTCCAGGGCATGGTCCAGACCCAGGGATGGAACCCGCATCTCTTATGTCTCTTGCATTGGCAGGCAAGTTCCTTGCCACTAGGATGACCTGGGAATCCCTTGAGAGGCATCCCAAATAGAAGATGTAACTGTGTCCAGGGCTCTACATGAGAAAGTTCAGCCTGAGAAAAATCTTTTTTAAAATCTCAGGGGGACGATGAGCTCAAGCCATTCAACCTTACAGATGGAACAATCAAGGCCCCTCCAAAAAACTGGAACTCATTAAGGGTCATCCCACTGGAGCCAGGACTCGCTCTCCTCAAAGCCTGCTGTTCAGCTGCCCTTGACCCCAGATCAACTGCCTGTGACCACGACCCTTCTTTCCTGCATAACAGCTGACTTGATGTGTGACCTCTGTTTTATTAGCTAGCATAAACCGGGTTGATTCTCTCCCCGCTTCCCCGAGTCTCTGATGTTTTTAATAGAACATTTGACCAGAGCTGTCATTTGATTTCCTTCCCCTTTCTCACACTTGTGCCTGTCATGGTTTCAGCCCAATGAGTAGATGAAAGCTACTCCGTCATCCTTATGTTCTAGATGCTACTCACAAGAATCCTAACTATGCAGGACTACAAAATGGCCTTACTTAGAGCTGAAATTTCAAGTTTTAGCACATACATGTCTTGAGTTAACCAAAATGGAACCAAAAGTCTATTCCATTATTAAAGCCAAACCTCAAATGAGGATCAATCATTTCTTAGAAAAGGCAAGAACCTCTATGGCAGGAGTTCTTAACGTTTTTGGGTCATGAGAACCTAACAAAGGCTTAGGAGCTTCTTGTTACAAACCTGATATAAAAACACAAACCTGTACATATATTTTCAGGACATTTACACACACTTCCTGAAGATGCCCTGATTATTCTCTGGGGAAAGCAGAGGAGGAGCGGAAACGGTGCAGAGCAGACTGGCAATCAGCGCTACTTACACGAAATCAGACTGAATTTTATGGGATCCGCTGGCCATAGACTTGAACTCTACACCTTCAAGGTCATATCTTGGGGTAAGCACCATTCCACCATGTTTCCTGCAGGGAAGGGAAGATACAAGTTGAAAACAGACAAAATCATTCGAAGGGCTTAGTGCAGGGCCGAGCCCATGTGGCTTCCAAGTAAATGAACTGCTGACTCAGCCACCAAAATGCAGGCTCATCCCTCCACTAGCCATAGGCTGGCAGAGTGCCCGAGTCATTCTGCGGGCCAGGAGATGGGCACTGAAGGCACCTCTGGTCTCTGCCTTTGAATGAGCACCGTTCTTCCTAGCAAGCCGGCTGGCTTTGCTTCTGCCATTTTGCTTGGCCACCTCCCAATCTCTCTTCTTTTGTCGCCTCACTTCTAGGTGCATTTTTTGACCCTCTGCCTCCATTTCCTGGCCTCATACTCTCTCCTGAGCCCCTCAGGATCCTGCTTCCATCTTGCTTTTCTATAGCCACTCATGATTTTGACAAACTTCCAAACTCTTTTTTTAATTTATTTTTAAAATGCATTTATTTGGCCACGCCAGGTTTTAGTTGCGGCATGCAGGATCTTTAGTTGTAGCATAAAGGATCTAGTTGCCCAGCTGGGGGTAAAACCTGAGCTCCCCTGCACTGGGAGTGCAGAGTCTTATCTGCTGAACCACTGGGAAGTCCCCCAAACTCTTTTCAATTCAAATCTTCGTTGGTTTCATTGTGGCATTTGATAATTCCTCAATAATCTCTCCCATTTTCCCCTTGATTCCCATGATGGAACACTATCTTGGTTCTTTTCCTTCTCTGCAGAGTATAGCTCTGCTGCCTCCCCTAACTCTCCTCCCTCCTCAAATGAGGCTCTTCTCCAAGCTCCAGACACCAGTTCTTTGATTCCAGAATTCAAGGGCTCATTCACTCATCCCTAATTACTGAGCCAGACATTGGAGCTATAAGTCAAATAAGACATAGTCCCTGAACTCAAACAGATTAGATTCCAGGGCTAGATAAGGAGAGAAACGAGGAGATTGGTGATTACAGCTCTGGAAGTGTTATGTCAAATTCCATGCAGAGTACAATATGGGATTTTATAATGTAGCAGTGACAAGCCTCCATCAGATCAAGAGAATCAGAGAATTTCACAAGATTGGTGTTTCCTAGAGGCTTGAGAGGACCCTACAGAATATTCCCTGCTGTTTCCTTGCATATTCAATTTTTTTCCAAATAAAAATACTAAGATAACTGGTAAAGATTTCACTTTAGAACGAACTGCTCATCAACATGGCAAACCCTAATTTCCCAGGCAACAGAAATACCATTAATAATCCCTGACAACAATACTTTTCAGATAACTGTTTAGGGCATCAGAGGTCCACCTGTACACAACCCACTCTGAACAGGGCGGACATCACAAGAACTCAGCCTATCCTATATTCACAGTCTATGGCCCTTTCAAGTAGTTTATTTTCAAGAGAGGAATCATAAACCCCAATGATGAGCTAAAACAAAAAGCATGGGAAAAGGAGTTATGATTTCACACAACAGAAAGTCTCAGTTCAGTTCAGTCCTCAGTCGTGTCCGACTCTTTGTGACCCCATGAATCTCAGCACGCCAGGCCTCCCTGCCCATCACCAACTCCCAGAGTTCACTCAGACTCACGTCCATCGAGTCGGTGACGCCATCCAGCCATCTCATCCTCGGTCATCCCCTTCTCTTCCTGCCCCCAATCCCTCCCAGCATCAGAGTCTTTTCCAATGAGTCAACTCTTCACATGAGGTGGCCAAAGTACTGGAGTTTCAGCTTTAGCATCATTCCTTCCAAAGAAATCCCAGGGCTGATCTCCTTCAGAATGGACTGGTTGGATCTCCTTGCAGTCCAAGGGACTCTCAAGAGTCTTCT